>JAUTBX010163283.1:0-16516 GCA_032361465.1 Lepetodrilus tevnianus
GAAGTTGGTTACCGGTTAGGTATTCGCGAATACCTAACCGGGAACCGGGAATAAGTAACCAACTTCACGTTGCCTAACTTTATGCAATAGTATGAATGGAATCTATATACTAGTATACAGTATATAACTATCAACATGTTAATTCCATTCATACTATTGCATAAACCTTCCCACTCTAGAGCTATGCATCTAGATCTTACTTTCATGAATAAATAATGTCAACTACAAAATACAGGTAAGGAAGGAAAACAGTTTAGAATTGGTTGTATGCGAGTGTTTGTAATCTTCATGTATTGAACCCTGTTATCCTACAGAGTCTGAACATGTACCTGCCCCCAGACGAGGGCGTCCACGAGATCGGGGAGCTCAACATGAACTTTGAGGGGGACACGCCCCGACCCCCCGGAACCCACGGCAGGGGTCAGGTGCGAAATCCTCTGTACCAGAGGTGAGGACTAAAACTAAATCTAGATAATTAACCAAGCTAATATTGCCAACATTAAGCATTATACCAGTCTATCTAATTTATGTAAATTAGATGTATTGAAAAGATGCCAGGGTTCAGTTTCATAGAAACTACTATCTAGCGCTAACTCGTTATACTATGCATAAATAGCAATTTATTCGACTTTCGTATGCTCAGATTGGTGTTAGTGGACTGCACCGCCTTTGACTGCTGTATTTTGTTTAGGAACAATTTTCAGAATATCTCAAAATACACAAGTAAGGGAACCATATTTTCACCTACCTCGTTGACTAATGTCTTCTGTTTCTTCCAGCCCAAGAGATCACCATATCGGACACATGGAAGGAACAACAATACTGTAAAGACCACCCCGTAGACGTTTTACAACGAATTTAGTTAAAAACAATAAACGATAATGCAGAAGATGCAGTTTACCAGTCAATTCAATTTCATACATATTGTTCTATATTTATTTAAATTAGCAATATTGATACTTTCTATTTATTTTCCGAAATATGTATTTATATATCAATGTTTATTTATTATATTTATAGTAGATGTAGATGTAGCTTAATATTTTTCAATAAATGTTACGATCTTATCCTTTTATTACTTTGTTTAACGTGTTTGTTAACAGTAATAGTATGCTATCATTTCTAGAATACCGGTAGTTATACATATATTTTCTGAATGAAGTATTCATGTAGATTACATATTATAATATATTATATTAACGAGAAACGATTCATTGAGAACAACTTAAAAACTATTGCTACCATAATCAATAGCCATATATTAATTTCTCCCGACACATGCACCTACTAACACGGAACAGACAAGCAGTCAATGGGAATGATGCAGTAGCCAACATAAAAAAGACCAGTGCATCGAGGGTAATTGATCATGTAACTAGTCTAACTGTGATGGATTGCACATCCCAGTCCAATAAGAATGACGGTTTTAGTGGTAATTATTTAGACACTTACAAGTGTTTCATATACATATGAAATACTGCCAGCAGGTAACACTATGCACACGTTACGTCCGCTTATGACAATACCGGTACAGCTTGTTCTCGTATTCACAGAATACATTCACCATTATAGATCTAGATACCCGGTAAATTGATTATATTGCATACATTCTCGTATTTGATTTGTTCATGCAATGTGAATATGAATTAAAACTTAGTTTACGCTTGAGGTTGTTAATTGGTATACCTCTGATGGGGATTTTGAAAGTTTGAAATTAAAAAAATAAATATATATATATATAATGGATATCATAAATTGACTTGTGCCATACCCTATATAACGTTACCTTCCTTTAAAATCAATCCGTAGTTTATGAAAGATTAGTCGCTGCATCTGGTTCTATATTGTCATCAATTGAAGTCTATTTCGTGTATATATAGATCAATTCAATACTATATATACATGAGTACATACATACATACATGCATATCAAACGATGTCAATGGTATGTAAGGATTACCATGGTTGAACATATTAAATGTTCTATTGAGTATTCAGTTATATGCAACTTATTTGTATACCAAAGACATATCCTCATCCCTCATATGACAAGAAAAAGAAAAAGTATTGAAAAATAGACACGATGCCGAAATATCACTCCACCCCCTCCTGTATATCAAATGATAGCTCCCTTAGATCTAAGGTAGCCTACATGTGAAATTTGAAGCGTAATTTTAGATTGTCGATCATGTCTATCGTTTGTCTGTTCCGATGCCCTTCAAGCCTTAATTATAAGCCGATCTTCCAGTACAACCATTGATGATTCGCCTACGTGCTAGTATACTATACAAATCCACATAGGCTTACGAGGATTGGTAACCGTGAACACGCGATTTATATCTGTCCCGAATTTAGAGATGAATATCGAGGACCATTTCGTGTATGCTTTCCGGAAGTTATCTCCTAAGACTAAATAATACCACAGGGGTCACGCTGCTACCGGAAGTTAGAACTTCCGAAGCTCTATATAGAAGTTACCTTTAAAGGTACGTATGCACAGTTAGTTGATCTACTTATTGGCCAAGTACATTCCACTATTAATCTGAAGCTATTTTCCCAAAAGGTGATTTGCTGTATTCCACCAATTACCATTCCCCCATGTACCACTATTATACACACACTTTTCAGCATTCTCAAATCGTATGGACACATATTTATTAACTAATGGACACATTTGGACGTTCATTTCGAGAAACAATGAACAATGTACTGGTCACGAGACCACGTCTTCTCCATCTTGAATGTAACAGTTCGTCTGAATGGGTTTACTGTTAATAGATTAGTGGATCGATGAAGCAACGTGAAAGACGATACTTCGTAGGTAGAGCATGAAGTCAATATATGTATACTTTGATCGTGTAGCGGCCAATCTATTACTATGTATATCGGCTTACGAAAGGCGCAATGATATCGGATTAAGCCACGAAGATTTGATATAACTGTTAGACAACTACCAAGATCTATTTCAGTAATTATATAAGTGGCCCATATATAACAGATGAGTTTATATTTTAACTTGTCATATTAACATAAGGATTATGATGGTTGAAGAATTGACATACTACATGTACTTGCATAATGCATAACTATTCAAAGTAACGGACTTACTATCGTTAGAAATAAGATATATATGTCCATTACTTATCCATTATTTACAGCTATTTGTTTCAGAACTAGGAACCGATACCAATTTATTTTAATATCTGGACAAACAACTATACATATATAGTTCAACACTTAAAAGGGTGGGAGTTACTGGCGCAGTTTTAAAGTACAAAAATGACCTTAGCAGTCGACAATAATTTTCTTATTGCCGTGACTATTTAATATTTGATTTATTTTTACAAATAATATAGAATCTTCCAATTCTAAGATACTATAGCATAGTATATAGAGTATATAGAATTCGACAAGTTAGACAGAATAGTTAACGCTATGTAAACAGTTGTATGTTTGTGGCAATGCATACACTTTTACAATTTGATCATAGATATATACCAAGAGGCTATTTTTCTATGATTAACTTTAGTCCAAGCCTGTTTCCGCTTTGTGAAGCGGTCCATAAGTTCTAGGAGTTGTTTAGTCATCCACTGCATCAACTAAGAACGTTAACAAAATCCTAATTAAAGTACATTTAATTAGTGGCAGTCTCGAGAGTATTCCTGTCTCACGAACTCTTTCATCTTGAATACCGCCTTTGTCTGGTCAATTTGTGACTTAATCCTCGTCATGTGTTTATGCTGCCATGTCATATAGTTACGTGGTACATGACAATACTTCCCTGTAGTCTGTGATCAGTCAATTCCACAACGTGTTAGCATCGTGCGCGTGATGGATGCGCTCGCAGGGACAGTTATTCTAAGACCGCACTAGGAAATTGCTGTTTCCTGATGGTTGCTATCCGTTTGGTGTCGGACACGTGTATTGGAATCAAGTCCGCTGTCTTACCTGTCGACGTGCGTCACTGCAGACATCCTGATCAACATGAGGAGGAGTGTTGTATACACACATACTCTACAGGTGGATCTAGTCCCTGCTGGATGGACGTGGTTTCGTTTCAATTGAGATCTATAGGCATTTTCAAGATGATTTCGCTTACATCACGACTTGTCAGCTTACGTCACGAAAGATTACATCTGTACAAACTGTGTGTTGCGGCAAACCTGCCAGAACCGCCTGAATTCTGTACCATTGCCTGTAGTATAATAGTCAGGGGTCAACATAAAATAACATGACTATTTAATATCGGGTAGATAAAAGTGTTAACAAAATGTCCTCAATACGCATGCACTGTAGGAAATAGGACAACGATACACTCGTAAATAGATTGTAAATTTATATTTTATTTTTTGAGGTGTGGGGTGTGGGGAGGGCGCATGTAATTATCTGTTCAGAGATTTCAATCTTAAGTTAAAATGTGATACCTGATATATTCGTAAAATAATAAATGCGTAACGTTATCGCAAGTACCAGTAGCACACAAACATCGTTACATGTGATGATGATATGCTGACACGATGTCGTCGCATTTATTTAGCTAGTCCGTGTCAAATAAGCTTCATGGCATTTTATTTTCTATTTTTAAGTATTATTTTTACCTTTTTATTTAAAAGAAATACGGCAAATCATTAAAAATAGAAAACAATACCAATAAACGTATTAGAGAAGGATTATATTAATATACTGTGTTTAATATTCGACTAAATCATCATAGGATACATTAAAACTGTGTTTGCATATGCCAAAGGTTGAGCTATGTAATTGAACATAACAGTATCATAACAATAAGTTAATGGTCATCAAGTGCATGACTTGGTCGGAATACAAAATGCCGTATCAAAGCTGTAAGTATTCTAATAAAGAATTTCTTATGGTCGTAATTAGAACATTTGAGAACATTATCAGCCGAAGATCCTAACTGGAGCTATAGATGGCAACACTATGTATGATAAACCTCCACAAACAGGTGCACAATGCATTACAAGACAAATCCCGTGACTGTTCTAAGCATATACACCACGAGAGATGTCCAAGTTCCTTGCACATTGAACATTTACCATCATGTTATGTCCAGCATTCTTAATCTGATGACATTATTGGTTTTTTTTAAAAATATTTCCAAAAATAATATCAACACCTAAAGGAACTGGAATTTCAAAAGTCATGGAGTAGGCCTATACCATTCACAAGCATATTTTTCAGGTCCAGTTGACAGTATTTTGAATATTACCTACATATCGTCAATGTACTTTTACAATCGAATCTTTCACGAGCCACTTAAATTTGTTCCTATGTCTGAATGTTAAAATCAACTCCCGTATTGTATACACGAATAATGCATCAGCGTTTAACATACAATTGAATCTTGTTTTTCTTTATGCTCGCAGTAATGCTATCTGACTTAAGTGCCTCTCCTGAATTATGTCCATGGACAAACATGCCAGACTGTCAGCTATAAAGGTCAGTTTTCTTTCATAGGAGATTGGTTGTAAGTGATTTATCGCAATTTCGTAGCATTCTTGATTTTCGTATGTATTATTTTTATAACAGTTAAGCACATTGTGAATGATAGCCTCTTTTAGCAGTTAATGAACATTGATGGGGCCATCTAAAACCACGTCATTTCTTTACATATACACCGATCATGCTCTGTGTGTGTAGGCAATTTCTATATATACTAGTATATATTTGGTACATATGTTACAGTGAATATGTATATTCCCTGAACATTTCAGTGAATCTGTATATTACTTGATTAGGCCAGATAATATAAAAAGGCAATACTTGTATAATGTATACACATTCACTGAAATCGTGTTTCATCTAAGAAGTTACTAAAACGACATACAATCCGACACCAAAAAAGTGAATCTGTATATTATCTGGCCAGAGAGAGAGAGAGAGAGAGAGAGAGTGTATGTGTGTGTGTGTGAGAGCGAGAGAGAGAGAGAGAGAGAGAGAGAGCATATGTGTGTGTGTATGTATGTGCACGTGCGCATGTATGATGCATGCAGGGCCATCTTTATACATTTTTCATGAAGATAACAAATTGCATGCACTTTCTGCTATTTTAATTCTCTACTGCCAAACTTCCACATGACGCCTCTGTTACCGGATTTAATAAAACTCATAAATAATCGTTATCATTATATCACGCCATTATGAGATCAACAAGTATGACATCGTATGACATGTTAAGATTGTTATCACAATATTATATCTCTTCTCTGTAAAAAAGATTAACTCATGATCTTTCAAATCATCTGGAATGACATATATTTGTTAAATTAGTATATCTGTTATGTATAAAAACCTCCCCAACATTGCAAACTTTAAAAAGTATTTTGTTGAAGTTTAACACACATGTTCGTGACATATTCAATTTATACCTAACACAACATCAACAGGATGAGTGAAATCTATAATAATGCAATCAGTTTATCGGAATGGTTCATGGAAAATAATTAGTGAACTGAATTGAAATGAAATATAATCACTGTAGGATTGATATATTACAGTTCTACAGTTACACTAGTGATACAGTGAAAATGCGATACATATCATGACACTTTGAAGTACACCTACTAATATTAGTCTAGGTAGTATAACATATACTTAGCAGAATTATATTTCTTAGTATTATATTGAACAATTTGCGAAACATAAATGTACTATTTTAAAGAAAGCTACCCCAAGCCTAACCTATCGAACAATGTTCTCGTGCAAACATATACTTTGTAAAATAATATACATTCATATTGGTAGTATTGGAAAGGATATACTCCGATTTCAATGATCACATAGCTCTTTCCAATTAGGCTACCGATAGTGCAAAGCCACTAACATGCCTATTTATTGATATACGAACTATTGGAACAGTTGCATGTATGCTAACTTAATGCTACACTGATCACGTATACTCAGCTAATACTGTCCGCTGTGCACTTTGGTCTAGATCTGACAATTCTCTAATACTAGACGAATCCCAATAATCAGATAAAAACTGTGACAAAGTACTGTCACTTACTTCCAATAATGTTGAAGCTGTTAGGATAGCGAATTAGCGAAGCTTTACAAATCTTGTTCTATCAAATGTCTACATAAGAACCGCCAAGTGCTCAAGATAAGTTATTTGCAGCCAAGTCAATGGCCCAAGGCTGTTATATATTTTCAACCATATGTTTGTTTGCATCCACCTGTGTACAGCGCTTCCGTATCATTATTCCCGGAGATGTGTGATGTTTTACGTTACTGTAGACGTACTCGTTAGATCGCCCTCTAACCAATACCATGAATACGAGACAATCAAAGCAGATAAGTGTATTTGCCCCAGAGAGCAACATTAAGGTTGTCATGTGACCGGTATCTGAAATAAAAACTTCCGAAAAACTATTTGCTTTTTTCGTAAGCTACCATTTATCTTGAAATAACGGGAAAATCCAACTTCCGGATTGAAGCACTTAGAGATGATAGCTGCAATGCATTAGCAATCATTACACGGTGAGATGCAGTTATACTCTTCACGCTGAAGTTAGCTATGTCTAAACACTACTGGGTTTAAAAGCATGTTAATGAGAACTTTGCATAGCAGGTTATAGTTACTACTATAGTTAGCGCGCATGCTTGCTTTACGAAGATCCTTGAAGAGGAACCTTAATCCGCTGATTATAGCATTAAAAACTGATCTTTCAGAGAGATTAATTGGAAGGGTTTCCGCATTACATACGTTCTCATATGATGTTGATTGCAGGTCGTGGATATAGTATCATAAGTCGTACCTATTTAATTCTACATGGCAGGTCGTAGTTATAGTATCCTAAGTCGTACCTATTTAATTCTACATGGCAGGTCGTAGTCACTTTACTTATCATTTCGTTGCTTTTTCAAACAACATGATGTAGCTATTTGAAATGGAAGGTCGTACTACGGTAGATATTATAAATAGAAGGTTGGATGTATTTTATATCGTGAATCGTAGTTTAACGTTCCAGTAAGTCTTAGTTTCCGTTGTACGTTTCAGGTCGTAGTGATTTTACATGAAAGCAGATCACTGTTATGTTACATTGCTATTACACACTTGGTAGTTGTTCATTCCAATGTAACTGTAATTATTTTAGGATTGCCCAGACTTCGTATATTGACACTAGAAATTGCTCATGCATCTCCATTCATAAGAACAAACATAGCTTTTAGCGTTGTCCAACAGTGACTTATAAATACCACAGACAATAATATGACCAGCATTGGCCCCTGGTAACTGGTGGACAAACGTACCACTTCAAACGACTTAATGACCGATATGACACGCCGAGCCCGAGGGACATTGCCCCGTTGCCGGATACACACGCACCCTGGTCGAGGTGGCAATGCCTCGGGGACTGCTATCTTCAATTGATTTTATCAGGATGAAAAGGAAATCACTGCCATGTATTTGCCGTCAAAGCCAGATGGTAGCCCGGGATTCCACTGTGATCGGGTACGAACGAAACCTACTGCTTGGTATTTGATCAGTTGTATGGCACCATGCACGTTTAATATCGTGATATCAGGGCAATTATTGATTTTTAAGTCAAGAACAGTGACGAAGTATTCAACAGTATGTATAAGGAATGATGTTTGAATTGTTATCGTTCTTGGTGCAACGAAGGTAGTGGGTCAAGGAGCCAAATGTAAATTCCAAGTGAGAATAACCGCTTTGTGGAATTTGCTCTCTCCCGAGCCGCTACTTAATTCATGGCAGGATGTAAGACTCAGACGTCATTCTTTATCACGATAATGGTGAAAAAGAAGAGACAAATGTTTGAATAACTGGAATTTAAAGTATTAAATACGAAGGAAATATGAAACATGTTCTATAATATTATAATCTGTATAAAAGGTAGTGTTATCTGTCGACATCTGACATTTATGAATATGATGATTACCAGGGTATTAATGTTGTTTGTACAAACGATTATAATTTGTATATTTGACACATTATGGCAACCCACCCGTGTTGCGTTTATGCCTGAATACTAACACATACATTTGACTACTTTAGATGTCACGGTTGTTATTCAAATCATACCATTGCGTTACAAATATTATTGAAGAAGGATGGGGCAAACCAATTCATACTAAACATATGATGTTTCTTGTAGCAAGTACAACGGTCGCTGGGTATTAATCACTATGCTAGCTGTATACGGAATTGCGTTTAGAGTATGTGGTGGATTTAACCCTCTCCATATTGGAGGCAACCGCGGATGCCCTCTGGAGCAGTGTCTATGCCTAATTCAGTATAGTAGGAGGGGCTACAGATGATCGAATTTATGTTTCAATAGGTGATTGGAGAACTGCTGAAGGTGAAACAGTCACAACACGAGTATCGTGTTGAACTGGGTTTTTTTCCCGGCTGAGACTAGGACCAGTATGACGTCATGTAAAACGTGATCGAGCGTTATATTGCTGCAACGTGACGTGCAGTGGATCTACACGTCAGTGTGTGATGAAGATGTCCCACGATTCTCCGCATTAATGCATACCCGTCAAATCAATATCAATAGCTACCGGCACATAGTACAAAACCATTAGATCAAGCTTTAGGCTTTGCTTCTCAATGTAAACAAACCTACCCCGTATAGTTGGACCTAATTACGAAAATATGTGTACTTCCTCCGCAAGCTGACTTCATTACTTTTATTCTTCATCACGTTACTTCTTACGAAAAAGTGCTAGTGTATTATTGCATTTAACCCTCTCACTGCTAGATTAGGCACTACATATTGGTAGGGCATTTCCGGTTGCCTGCATCATGGAGAAGATTAAGCTATATTTTATGAAGAACTGTTGTATCTGTTCGCAGAGAACACAACTTTGTATCTGTTCGCAGAGAACGCAACCTTCCAACATTGAAATACACAGACGTCATTGTGCAAGAAGTATCGACATGTTGGAGGACGGCAACACAGCAGACAAGGAACATCTGTCACTACGATGTCAGAACTGTCAGTAGGAACACTAGCCTAGTATTGCTTAATGAACCAAGCGACAACGCCTTGCCAGCTAGAGGACTTTCTGATGTGGACAAAGGAACAGAGAAACAATACTAGACATAATTGAAACAATAATACGGATGTTAATGATCTGGAAATGCCTGACAGAAGTCTAAATTTATGTCTTCGTTTGCGTGTGTCAATCACAGCTTCCTGGCAAATGATTACGTAGTTATAAATTCGGTAAGTTAGCCTAATCCTGATACTAAACGACAGGGCAAGGTCAGGTCAGTTTAAAATATCATACTGCCAGTTAATACAGTCAATTAACTTCATTATATTGAATCCAACCAGCGGACATTTATACAACTGGGCCAAAAGTATCATAAATAGAAAAAAAACATATGCTAGTTCAGTCAGACAGTTAGCACTAGAATACATATATCTTATTATCGTAAAACAAGATCCAATACAGTCAACTTTACTATCTGAATAGCCTATGATTTACTTTGGCAGCATAGCTTTCATTCTATATCACCATGACAACACGTAACACAAATATTGTTGGAAATCGTCTTTTCATATAATTTATCGGAAATAACAGAAATAAATTATGATCATGCTGAGCTTAGATATGGCCAGTCGACGTCCTGCAGATGCTATAAGTCCGACCGTTTGCTAGGATTTACTGTGCGGCTACAGATACTATGCTAATCAATGCTCATTATTGGAAGAATATTACGATAAGATGCACACAATGCATGGTAGAGATGTGTGTAAAGTCTAACAGCTGGAGCGGAATGATCCCCACAGATGGTGGTCATGTGACCTAATTCTCACCATGCTTCCCACTAATCTCACACACACGACGTAATACTAGATCTAGTAATGGTTGCTTCATGAACTGCAAACAGAATGCTGTGAAATATACGGAACCTTTTAGACAGGCGAACAAACATACACATATAATGACTATGTGTTATTTCTTTTATAAAATTAGTCTGATATTTATTTATAAGTGCATTCCAAATATCATACGAACATATTTTACGAAATCTCTACCATGGAAAAAACATCTACATATGAAGTCTATTGAGAAGAAGTAACTACAATATACACGGAACCACATGATGAACAAGATATCGTTATGAGATACATGTTTGCCTTAGGAACAGTTTCTATTGTTACCGGTACTTTAATTACATAACTAATGAAGACTACATGTAATATAAAAGCTTTTGTAATGTCTGTTACATGCTAACGAATATGTTGACAGACTTATTATTGAAAAACGGTTACAAATCAAATCCCCAGACACCGTATTCCACGATGCTATTGTTCTTGGTGCCACTAGTGAGTGATGCAACTACTGAGTGATGCCGCTACTGAGTGATGTTACAAAAAGCGTGGTGTGCGGCAAGGATGTTTGCCTTCACTCCTATTGTTTTATATTATCATAAATGTTTCCTGAAATGTTGATAACATAGGTATCGGAGCCCAACTGTATAATCGATGTATGAAGATATGCCTTGACACAACAAGGACATAACATTACTTCTCTACCTACCTATACATCTTAAATAAACGAAGAAAAAAGTATATATATACTAAAAATCGATAGTAATTTTCTTCCAGCGGTAATCAATCGACAGAACGGACTTTATTATTCCCAAACAACTTTATAGGATCCCATGCTGTTCACAATTATTAACTATGGAGCTATTTAGGGCACTTACACAATGCAATCTGTTATGTCGTCTAGAACAAACCGGCGATGGTTTCAATGGTATTATACAAATGACCCTATAACACACCTTATATGGATAACATATTATGTATAACATTTACATTTTCCTCTTATACCACCATGTGTGGAGGAAGAGAATACATTGAAGTGATACGGTGTGGACATCCCGTGATCTCCAGCAATGACAGTGTGTGATTACTTTATTAACATATTTGTCATCCGCGGACAAATAGTTCTGCTTACGATGTATGTATGTAACTTGGTCAACTAAACAACATATCCTTACGAAGGGTTCATGACATATCTAGAAGCTTAAATATGTAAGATTTAATACACTACAAAACAAATATCAACTACTACCCTAATTTAATCACTTTCGGAATGAAATAGTTCGATATGTGTGAACATTTAAAAGGTTTAACGAAGTTCATGCGTGAACCACACAATCGTGCAGTGTTATGTTTCACCCTGTTTCCTCGATCAAATAAGATTAATCTTTAGTCAACACTAATTATATTAATTGCGGAGATGTTTGCCAAATCATATATTTTATTTCTCAATAACGATGTGTTATTAATATTATTATAATACCAATGCAAATGAAATGTATGTGTAAAATTAGAAACACAATTATATTATATAAACTGATATGACTTAATGGCATTATATTAGTGTATGAATTTACTGTTAATGTTATATATAGTATGGCATTACCTTTAATGGATATTCATATTTTTTAAGAATTGTTTTCATGTTCATGCTATGATATTAATGTACCCTATGTATAATATGTTACTCTGCTAAATGAGCAATCTGTCTGCAGCGAGTAAATCCCCCACGGCTCAGGAATTCGTCTTCAAGAATGACATATATTTTTTCCTGCAACGTTTTTAACAATTTCTTCCTGCATCCAGTACACCGTACTGAAGAAATACCGTTTCGAGCTTCCAATAACATTACTTTGCGTTATTTATAAACTAAATAGACACAGGTGATGGACGTGTGGGGGTTCCGCGGGTGGTATTTACCAGAGTAAGTGTTGTACAATTACTATAGATAGAAGACGTTACCGTCACAATTCTGTTTTCAAACAATGCGAGTAGGTCTCAAAGTCGCAACACTATGTTTCTCTTTATGTCTTGTCCATCGGATATTGCCAATAATAAAACTTTGATGATGGTATACGAATACATGTGTTGAATCCTTTCTATCATTATAGTAGTGATTATTTAGAGAGCAGTGGCTATGAACTTCAAATACCCGTATTATTCTTAATTATTCAATTTCAGACATTAAGCGATTAGATAAGACTACCATTCTTAATTAATCATAGTTATTAATTTAGTAATAGGTTTAGTTATAGTTCAATTGCACTAACTTAAGCATGTATTTACTTTAAAACTGTCCAGTGAATTTAATGTGTGCAATAATCAGCAATGTCCACCAACGACATCTAATGCATGTGACACTTGGGACTACTAAATACAAGAACAGGTTATGTGATCATCAAACTGCTTCAATTATAACCAAGGAATTATTGGACTTTTAAACAAAAATTCATCTGATACGAAGAACGACCTTCAACACTATAGCGGTACGGATCTTCCGTCAGTTCATCCGAGCACCACCCACGAAGAAATCTAGACAACCAGTGGTAAATCGTGCTAATCTAAAAAGGGAATAACATGGATAAGCAGGCCGCATTTTACCAACAGCAATTAAGGAAGTGATCTCGATTGTGTAAAATGAGAGCTTACAGCACGACCCTACACCGGACATCTCTGCACTCGGACACTCTTCCAGCCCACGAGTATTGGCTGAGCAATTTATAAAAGTGTGTCCACATGCTCATCCTTTAACTTAAGCTTGCAATGTGTCGTAGTTGATCGATAGCATCAGTCAGTCCGGCAAGCAGTGATTTCACATGGCTCAGGATTAATTAGTTCACATCCGCCGTCAATGCCGGACTTTAACTCGACTTTAAGCAAGATAAACCCTTTTTAATATGTTCTGAAGATGATTCCCAGTGACACGTGTATCACTAGGATATACAACGACTCTCAAAACTGAAATGTTTTCTCGACTGTTATGAAAGTAATCCATATGCGTGTGTATTGAACCGATGTGATCCGGACTCACGAACTGTTTGTTGAGGTCCACCCACCTCTGTTGACGTTGCTGGAAAGTCACGGTAGCTGCGGTGTTTCTGGGAACAACGAGTCAGGCTAGAGAGATAACGATGTAGTTGTGAGATTGGCGTCACATGGCTAACGCACTAGGACGAGAACGTATTGTGTCAATCAGTTAAGAGTGCAACTATTGGAAATGAAAGAGACAGGGACATTTTAACGAGTAACTTCTACTGCTACAGCAAGTGTTCATCGAGTTAATGGGAAAGTTCGCGGTTATGTGACCCAACTACTGATCGCCACTGTGCTAGGTTTACATTCCGTCCACTATGAATGCAATCTGGATATGTATTGTTACGACTGTCCTCAGCCAAGGTAAGATTCAGTAATGCTTTATGAAGGGTTCATCAATGAACTGTCATACACCAATACATGTATACCATTGCTATTGTTAGAATGTTCGTGAAGAAATAGTGCATGCTTACGAAGGATTCCTTAATGAATTGAATCCTATACCAATAACAGTATATCATTACTATTGTTAGAATATTCGTGAAGAAATAGTGCATGCTTACGAAGGATTCCTTAATGAATTGAATCCTATACCAATAACTGTCTATTATAAGACTATGTTCTTACACGTATTCATGAAACCTATAGTAATATGACATTGAAACAACACAACACTGAAGAATCAGGTCCAATGAATATCTAGATTTGAATTAAACAGGTGCTAGCATCTTTCATCATGTATGTACAATGATTACTCAATCATTTTCGGTTAGAATAATTGTTGGATTCAAATTAACAAGAATAATAATACTATTTCGCAAATTTCGAAGTAGTGCCATATTGGGTAAACAAATGTATTATAGATCGCTGGGAGAGAGATACAAATACAATATTGCAGATTTAACCTGCCCAAGAACATAATTAGTTTATTATCTCATGATTCTGAAATACCTAGTCACGATACGTCTTCGCTAGTTAATATAAGTTATACTAGTTAGTATGATATAGTCTTCGCTAGTAAGTATAAGTATGAATGAATAACGATACATACATACTTTTTAGTGACATATGTTACTAAAATATATGTTTGTTAATATAGCAGATGTTTTTATTTTAAACATTTCGTCTAATTGATATTCTATAATCATGCAATTAATGAATCATTTTAGTACTAGTAAATCCAATTCTCATATTAATAATATTATATGTACATCTAACGAACTCAGTTGATATCATATATCAAGACTTTACCAGCTTGCTAAGCAATTAGAGGATGACGATAGCATCCTTCGAAAGAGCAGACAACCACGACGCACGAGAAAGACAATAGTGCACAATAATAAACCCACTCACTGGTAATACTGAATAATAGCCTATCGTGGTCAGAAATCCGACATTCAATTTTCAGATCAACTATAGTACTCAATTGAATGATCTAGTACCAACAAACTTACACATCTATTTATACATTCACATTGTACTTTTAACCATTTGTTTTTAATTTCCAAGTATCACGCACTACGTAATGACTTGGTCCAAAGTCTGTGACCAAATTCACGCCAATATAACCTCTCTCATGGCCGTTCATGTCCCAGCATATATATCCATTACAACTGTCAATAATCAATGAGATAGAACATAGCTACACTATTCATGTATGTTTCTAGTAATAACCAAGCCACTCT
Source organism: Lepetodrilus tevnianus (assembly GCA_032361465.1). Lineage (NCBI taxonomy): Eukaryota > Metazoa > Mollusca > Gastropoda > Lepetellida > Lepetodrilidae > Lepetodrilus > Lepetodrilus tevnianus. The sequence goes on from JAUTBX010163283.1 coordinate 15,548, forward strand.
GACATTGACAAATTGGGTCAATTTACGATAGAAACATTTCAAGCATGGCGGATAATATGTCTGCTATTGCAGCTGAAGTGTGAATGGATTTGGCATCATTATAAAAAACATATTAACAATGGAAAATAGTGCGGAGAGGCAGAGGTTTTCTTTCAATTTGACGAGTTCCTTTTGGCATCAATAGCATTAGACCGTGCACGTATTGCAAGTCAATTGTTAGCTATATTAATTACCGTCCTGTTATTACCAATATATGAATTTGATGATGATTTATCCTCCGTGATCAAATTAACGGGGTAATCACAGCGATTACCGAGACCTTACAGAATCAGCCAGCGATATCGATCCCTGGCACTACACAACTTATAAAACAATCCATGTTAATATAATAGTAGTCCATTGATCTCACGATGAATTGATTGCAGAAACGATCTAACACTAAGATGAAAAGTCAGTATTCGCCTTCGTCATGCCAATTAAAATTGCTATTAATTATGACATGTGTCAAACAATGTGATTTGATTTATAACACGTAAAGTGAAGAAACTTTCCAGTCTCATGATTTGGAAATATTATTTCATCGTAATTATATTCCAACTTATTTTTTAATACACACTCAACCCCCATAGGCTGATATCAATAGATAAAAATGTAACATAACAGTTACATTATTTTAATATATAACTTGATTGGTATACATCTTATAAACAATATTTGGTTTATGTCATTATATCCGCAAATCAAATGCAAAGATACTCTGACAACACTCTGACTAATTACAGTATGATAGAAATGACTCCCGTAACTAGTTTATACTTATATTCCCCATATTATCAAGATAAAACACTCCCACTATCAATGGCTATAATCTATAGAATGTACACACAGTTACAAACACACACACACACACACACACACACACACACACACACACACACACACACACACATACACACACACACACACACA
>JAUTBX010163394.1:0-16505 GCA_032361465.1 Lepetodrilus tevnianus
TGATATGGCTGAATTGCCACATCAAAATTAACATCAGGGAGCGTGTCGGCGTCTAAATCCATTCAACACTTCGAACTCCACACTGTAAATCTATACTAAATCTAAGTAAGCTTCTCGGACGAATGTCACGTCTTACGTGGCCAGACCACGTGACCAAGTAGCTCATCAAAGTTCGGGTGTTTACGGAAATCAGTCAAAACGAGCTTCATTTTTGCTCATTTCTACCAATACCATTCATATTTGAATAATTTTTTTTGCTAATAACCTTCTAAAAAATGCTAAACTATCCATTAGAAGAAACATGTCCTGGCACTGGAGATGTCCTTTAATACATTGATAGTTACAGGTTGTAACTGATTCTAATTGTACTTTATTTATTTATTGACCCGAACTAAACACAATTCGGAACTAGCCAACTCACTGTATGTCATACATATCACAATCCTAGTTACTAAGTAGAATAAATTGTCGATGCAGATTCCGTTACAATATTCCACTTTTAATATACTAGTTTGGATGTCAATGTTGTCATGTAGTTTTACCAACAACGTGTAATAAAATAAATTGCAACCATTCAGAAATTATTAGCTAATCAAACATAAAGAAGCTCACATAAAATATTAACAAGTCTAAACATGTTTTCGAGACTTCAAATGAATCATTGCATGTTGTATCCAAACTTGTCAGTTTATCTAAATACTTCAAAATGATATTTCCATATTTTTCAAAGTATAAAAGTTAAACAATTCTACCAACAGGTCCAACAAGATCATACAGAAGTTTTCACAAATTCCTGGTTTATTTAGAAAAGTAAGCTAAATTTTGTGTTTTCTTGTGAAACATCACTAAACCTTCACACAATTCCTACTGAAAAAAATATCTTCTGACAATATAAATATCACAAACTTACGATGAGCCATGTTTGAATACGTTTAATGTATGATCTTGCAATGCAAATCACTCAGTTTGTAACTTTGTTGTTAGAGTCGCTGGTTTGTTTTGGTTTTGCCGCCATACTTCCTGCCCGCCTTGGATTCAGCACTGCGCATGTTCTGGAAGCTATTTCCGGTCAGGTGCGCTCGTAAACGAAATGCGAGGGAGCGGCGACAAGTCAACTTCAACAAGTGTCAACCGGCGGAATAACATGAACAATGGCTGTGGATACTAGCAATGTAAGTGACATTATCACACTTCCAACTGATGGGTATTTAACCATTGATTCTAAATGTCGAATACAGGTACACTACCTGACGTCCGGAGTACCGCTTTGATATTTACCTGTCGACGTCATCCAGGTAGATCTATAGACATTGTCAGCTGTCATTTGCCTTGTGTTTACAAGCAGTGGTGTTAACATCACGTGTCATTATTCCTATTTGTAAGTTACAAGTATATTTATTGAGTATGATACTGATACCAATTTAATTAGTATTAATTAACTAAATATTAATTTTATTTAAGTTAATTATCTAAAATTAAATAATCACTGAAGATACAAGGGTAGCACATTTAAAAAGGTTAAAATATTATTAAATTGTCTATATCAAAGCTGTGTATAGGTGAAATAATTCTGCTGTGACATTACACATTAATTAATATTCATTCATATATCATTTTAAATTACTATTAATGATTAATCCAACTTTATATAACTAATTAACTAGATCTATGTATGTTTGTCAAAGAAATGCTCATGGTGATATTAATATTGATTCCATACACCTATACCATGTTTATACATGAAATAATGTAAAGGATACAGCTAGGAAATGCTTTTTAATGTTTTAAAAGAATACTGCATGTCATCTTATGTTATCTAAAACACTCATTTATTAAATTGTGGTTGTGCTTAAGTGTTATTATTTCAATTTGCTTTAATAACTTGCTTGTACATGATTAAGTAACATTTAATGGTTTGTGTAAATTAAAATAAGAAATCGGAAAACATTTTGAAATCGTATGTGTATGTAAAATTCATATATTATGTAAAATATTATACAATACTATACTAGTAATTAATATAACTCTTTAAGACTCACCATGATATTGTGTGATAACTTCAAATATAACCTATATGTTTGTAGTACAGTGTACTACGGTCTGATCGTCGCAAATGGGTGAAAGATTCCCGCAGCGACGTTAAACTCCATATTCACTCACTCACTACGGTCTGAATATTTGACATCATTTTGAGTATCAATGCTGTACATCTTTTTAGAATTTGAATTTTTCTATATGTATCCGGTTAGTCACGTTAATCATGCAGTTAAACATATGTTAAAGGTTGTCCAATTATTCTGAAAATGGCATTGAGCAAGTTTACAGACCGTTGTTCTCAGGTTAACAATGACCACCAAGTGGAAACCATATGTGTGTAATTCCTGGTAGGCAGAGTTTAACTACCAGCTGCTGTGTATCTGTAGACATTGTAGGCCAGTATTACCGTGATTACAACCACATTGTCAGCCAGCATTGTGCACACGTACAGAGGGAAGGAAATACTCTGAAAATCAGCTACTAGTACTTGTACAGTGTTGAGCTGCTACCGTTGTATGAACTACTGGTGATTGCATCCATATATGTTTATAGAATAATATGATCAATTCTATGCATAAATGTGACACTAGTACCGTAAGTGATATGTTGATAATTAAATATTTTGTTTATTAAGTCTTCAGTAGCAAACAGTTGTCCCAGTTTTTCCTCCCATCATAAACAAATCCATAACAATATGTAAAGTCATTCAGACACTCAATCACCTCTTATAAATATGTTCCTTTTCCACAAGTGGTTGGAAGTAAATGTAGCAATGTAATCCTACAGAAAAACAGATTGTTCTCTTTATTTATTTTTAAAACAATTGTTAATTGGGGTTTAGAATCGCTTTCTAGATTCTTTCACTAATATTCACGACTTGTCAGTTTAGGGCAAGATGAAACCTGCAACATCCGTAGCACTGAATGTTACAGTAAACTGTTCTCTTTATAAATATGTAGCTATGTGAATGTGGATCATGATAATAACATATATAGTTTCTTGAATATTGCTAAATATACAAATTTCACATCTTTCTTCTTTTCAATATTGAAATAAGTTTCCATGATGTTCCAATATGAGAATTCTACATACCAGTAGTGTTTATTCAGTTTATACCATGTCATGTCTATAGGGTATTACAATCTAATTCTAATATCAGATAATAAATATGATTTTATATTGTTCGCTGAGGATCCTGGTCTGTGTGATCGCACCTCACGAGAAAGGCCACTTCCTGCTCTGCCCTTGAAGCTTTCAATCGCACGTGACAGATGTATAATTTATTAGCGAGAAAGATCCCAGATAAGGTAGATGGTGGTAGTATTTGAGGTCAGGATCGGAGCAGGCCATGTGGCCCGGAGGACCCGATGACGTCTCTATGCTAGAGTATCCACACGGTGGACTGTTACTGTATGTGGAGTAAACACGGGTCTGTCCCAGTGAGAGCTAGCCGCTGTCTGGAGGTGATCACACTCCTAGTCTCACTGCTTGTAGAGTTACGCTCATAGTGTTAGGCTTGTAGGGTCTCGCACCAGACACATGTGTGGATTACACTTATAGTGGACAGCATGTAGACATCAGCCAAAGGCTATAACTGTAAGTTTGAATTTTATCAGGTTTTTCTTACCGTATCCACATGTAAGATTGGATTTTATTAGTTATTTCGCCATAGCTACATCATGTAAGATTGAAATTTATCGGTTATTTTGCCTTAGCAGTGTAACTGTTTGAATGTTATCAGTTATTTCACTGTGCGAGTTTGAATTGAGTTTGGTATGTACAGCTGGATAACAACGTAGATAGAGTAGGTAAGGTTTTATTGATTTCCTACCAGGCTGGTGTAACATGGTGAGCTGTTTCACTGTCACAGTGACAGTCTGGTGTAGGACTGTGAGGCTAGTGCTAGTCTCAACAACAACCAGGGAAATACTACATTCGTACGTTATTGTTTTCAATGCTTCTTATTACATAAGGTTATAGAGTTATAGAGAAGACACACGTCATACAATGAATTTAATAGAGCTTGAAGAGTGTATTTAGAACATACTGTCAGTGTTTATATTTCCATTATTTATATTTGGATTTTAATATGAATTATTTGAATATACAGTAACTGCATATTTTAATACATGGGTATCCTTGCATGTTCTTGCTTGTATGTACATAAATGTGGGTCATTTATATAAATATCTATTTGATATAATATAAGGAAATACTAATCATGCAATATCAGAATATATTGTTAACCGATTCAGTTTGAGAAATCTTATTGCCAGTATGTTTATCCTGAGGTGTACATCATGTGGCAGATCATGTGGCAGATCATGTGGCAGATCATGTGTTTATCAGGCTATACTGCATCAAAAGCTAGTTTGTAAACTTACAAATTACAATTAAGATTCAACTTAGACATTCGAGAATGAGAACAAGAAAGAAAGTTATTCAATATTATACAGATAGATTTTTTATCATTCTGTTGCTATGGTTACAGGAGAGTGTCTGGCGGTGTTGAGTGACCAGCAGTGTCTGAGGACGTGGTGCCGACACTGCCATCACCATGGCGATGACAAAGATCAAAGGTCTGCAGATGTGGTGTGCGAGGCAGGTGGAGGGGTACCGGGACGTCAACGTCCGTGACATGACGTCATCCTGGAAGAGTGGTCTCGCTTTCTGTGCCCTCATCCACAAATACAGACCCGATCTCATGTAAGTGTTCATTTAGATCCTTAAGTATACAGACCCTATCTCATGTAAGTGTTCTCTTAGATCCTTGAGAGCTGTACAGATTCAGACCCGATCTCATGTAAGTGTTCATTTAGATACTTGACATCTGTATACAAACCCAATCTCATGTACGTATTTATGTCGAACCTTGAATTGTATATGGTATTAATTACCACATATCTGAGTATATATGTCTATGGATTCGTAGACCAAGAGAAGAAAAAATGTAGCTTGTTAAATACATGCAACTATATTATACCTCCATTCCAATTCATGCTAAAAGAAACCATTTCTTAAAATGGTAAATAGTTGCAGTCTCTGTCTGTGTGTATTGAGGTGAGATATTGCCCAGTTTGGGGGTGAGATATTGCCCAGTGAATACAGGTGAGATATTGCCCAGTGTGGAGGTGAGATATTGCCCAGTGTTGGGGCTGATACACTGCCCTATGTGGAGCTGAGACATTACGAGATATGTCGTAAGAAGCTAGGGTAGTTGATGCACAGTATGATGATTAATGTCAGTCTTATGTCCACTAATGCTTTCTACCTGTCATCTCTGGCCACAGCTGTGATGTATGGCTTCTTGTCATGCAATGTTATTTCACAAATGCTAAGTGCCTAATTAAGACTTAATTCCCACTCAGAACTGTGAAGTAATACCTACGATACACACAAATAATAGTCTACATGTAAGAAATATATTTTGAATGTAAATACTTTTTCCTTCAATTTAAGAATTTGTCAGGCAATTATTTTAGGATTTTTTAGGATTTTTTCCGTCCTGTTTTAAGTCGAGTTACTCTTTCTTTTGACTTGTCAACTGATCAAGGGGTTAAGGGATTTCGGGGGACATGAGGTTACCGTGCAGAATGTTTATGGAAACATCGAAACCCGTGTGCGGCACGTAAATAGTGTTTGTCCAGCAGAGGCCGCTAAGCTTCTGTGACTTTTACGGATGTAGAAGGATAAAATACACAAGTGTTGCTTGACCAGCGGGCGATTATCGGACATTATGAGTGGAGCCCTACACCCTGACTTGACCGGTGTTTATAAAGCATAATCAGGAGTGTTTTCTTGTGTTGTTTCCTGCGTCGCCAGTATTTCCTTGTAACACCTAGTTCACATTATTGAAATGTACGACAAGACTATTTTCAATAAGATACATGTCTGTGTTGTTTGTTTGGCGTCTCGTGGGAATCTGTAAGCACACCGGCAGTCCTACATCTCTGCTGTGTCATATCTTTTCATGGGGCATGTAGGTCATTAAACATTTAGCTAAAGGGATGATAATCTTGTTCTTCTTGAAAGCATTCCAGAATTAAATGAGCTTTCTGATCATTATGACATTTGACCATCGCACTTAGATATTAAATTGCTTTTGAAATCGGATTTAGGACAACGATTAAGATGTTGTTAGTTATTAATGTTACAGGGTTCTTTTTACTGACATTATAGATATTATTACATGTACTAAATGTACACATTATGGATTCATGATTTTTATTTTAATTAATGTATAATTTCATTTTGATATTTTTCTAAAATATATTTAGTGTTGTTAGTTGTCACAGGCATGTACCTGAAAGCCATTAGAATTGTCATTACCTAAAGCTAACAATAATATCAATGTATGATCGTGTAAATGACTCTGCTTTTGTTAAACCCTGAGTAACTTTTCTTTGATATTTCTTATTATAACTTGTGAATCACTGGTAATGGCACCATCGTAGGATTGCCATTCATTCATATTAATCTTGGATTATAAGATCCATACTAGTAGAACCTTGCTTCTTCAGGCTTCAATAAATCATGTATTAATCTTTAATTTGTGTGTAACTCAATGCTATGAGATACAGGTATTGCGTTATGCGACACCAGTATTCAGTGTGCGTCCAACGTAATGGTGACGATAATGAGTGGTGTGTAAAGCAGGATATGAATAATGTGGCCACGCCTGTCATGTGATCATCCAGGTATTGGGAGATACTAATATTCGTAATATTGACAACAGTTATCATGGTACTTACTCTGAGAGATCTTGTAATACAACCCCAGTGAGGAGTTTGGACACATGAAATCAAATTATTAATTTAGGTTTGTTTTGGTCATTTGGTTATCTCAGTAAACATAATGTTAAGACCTATGTTACCCAGAGAGAAGGAAAACTTCAACGATCAAGTTCGACCATCTTTCCGTCCCCATCCACCACCCGAAAGCGGCGGACGGACTCCAGTCCGAGGGTCTCACTAAACCATTCAATCGGTAGTAGCGACGGGCGGTGTGTACAAATACAACATGTGTGTTTGGTTGTTTTTACTGATCACTTTGTGTAAATCTCTTTTGACTCTACAAGGCAACCAGAGATGCCCCCAAGAGGCTGCCTGTGGCTAATCCAGCAGGGAGATGGTTAATCAAAGACTGCATAAACATCTTTTTCCTCAGTAAACAAATATCCTCATTGATTGGAGCGGCAACACACTGTAGAAGTACAATGTCGTTGTACAAAATGATATCAATAACCGTTATTACTGGTGAAGTCGTTTCCTAGCTGTTCCTGTTCTCCGTAGGTGTTCTATGTGTTAACTTGTACAGTGTTGTTAGTGTTAATGAACGCCCAGGTAAACATCCCTCAATCATATTGATTGGCGTACAGGTGAATGGTAGTTTACGAGTGCAGAGAAAGTACTCACTGGTTTGCTCTGAAATTCTTATTGATCATGGGACCGTTTCTCGAAGCTCTCGTATCTACTAAGAGGCCATCGCGCTCTCGTGGAAATATCTTGTACATGCAGATTGGACACTTATAAGAGTACTATTGTCTCATCATCGATATACGAGCTACTAGTAATTTTATATCCAGATTTATTATACCAGAGCGCAACAGATATCATTTACCGAGTAACATTCTTTGTCCAATAAAATAAGGAATGGAATGTAGATATGTCTATTTCATATCTTTAAATTATTTTTTATTATTTTTAAAATAATAGATTGTATTAGAATGCTAACGACACCACAAATATGTCCAATTTGATTGTACTTGAGTACAGGGCATCTATGTAGTAATGTGAGTACTATTTCAGCAAGTCAGTTTCATCAGTTGTCTACGTTATTGATTACAATGGTGTCTGGTCATGCTGACAGTTGGTTTGTCTGACATCTTATCGGTGCATAGTTATTGTACCTGGATGTCAGGCTGACATTATGCTAGTGTGAATGCTCGGCTCATCATCGGTATTGGAACAGGCTGCCATGGTTATTGTAGGCTGGTGGTTACTGGTTAGGTTATGTTAGCATAGTTAGATTTGATGAGTGATACCTGTATGTTTAGCATTGTGAGGCGGGAATCAGGGTTAACAGTTCCCACTCACCCAGCAGCTCAATCCATTACTCCCAATGTTATGGGTATCCTACGATACAGGGCCCATATTCTCGAAACTTCGTAAGTCCTAAGAAGTTCGTAAATACTAAGAATGTGCCTAACTGGGTTTCTGCTTATGTTCATTTTTGAAGAGATCTTTCCTCACTAAGAATTTCTTAGCTAAGAAGTTTTGAGAATACGGGCCCTGGCTAGTAGAAATTTCATGTTTTGTTATTTATATCATTATTCAGGCGAGTAAGTTTTAAAGTTAAGTTCTAATACTGGGGAATAATGGAATACACGGGAACAGTAGTAAGACATCATTTATTCTTCTTCATCAATTAATCTATAGATGCCATTAGATAATAGTCTCGGTATGTTATCATTTTGTTATCAGACAACTACCATACCAAACTGAACTCACCACAGTTAACTCTCTCCCTGCTGGAGGCAACTGGAGAGGCCCTGAAGAGCAGTGTCTGTGTCTAATCTCGCAAGGAGAGGGTTTATCATCAAATTATACAAATTTTACCATTCACAAAATTAAATAACTTATATGACAGAATTTGAAGTTTCAATGTATTATCAGGTTTACAGTAAAACTTCAAATTCTTTCATCTGTTATTTAATATAATGAGTAATAAAAAATTGTATTTTATGCCCTTTCAAATTTTAGTCCAAAACTAATATTGTCTACCTTTTTTATGATAATACGTTTGACATTTACCATGAGTATTAAGATTCATCCTGTTTCAAAACGCACATACATAATTTATTCAAAGGGCAAGGGTTGATAAATCTAGACAAAGGTTATCATGAGACTTAAAAATTAATTTCAACTGAGAATGATCTGATGATAGGTAAATTTCACTTTACAATTGATTATTTATTACCCAGGATAACACTGTGTCATGTAATGATCAATTAACACGTATTCCTGCTTCAAATACCTTGCTGAAATTCTGCCAATACTGGAAGTGATTTGACCAAGTACATCCTTATGGTTTTAACCTTCAGATTGCTTGTATTGTCACATGACCTATGTTGGTTACATAACTATGTCGCGTACATCCTGTAGGGGAAGTGGATAATCAATAAACCAATTTCCATTGCCATGGTAACTACAAAAAAAGACGGTTTCCAATTTAGAATGTATTGTGCCCAAAGGAAAATAATGTCCTCTTTTTTTCTCATTAGTACTGTATATTGTTGCATTCTGTGAGATGCAAAATACCATTAAAGCTTGTATATTGCTGGCTATTATACCTGTATTGTTATTACTAATATGTTTGTTAAAATATTTTTGATGAAAATAATAGTCAGCTAAATTATTTAATTTGCTAGATATCAAGGAAATATTATTTTCATCATTTTAGATAACTGGAAGAATTGTATCACGTTAAAATAAAGCAGTGCCATCATCAATCAATCCTTAATCATACTCAATCATGAAATAACAACAATGGAATGTTATGTAATTACAGACTTCTGACACTGGAGGTACAGATCATGCTAGAGTTCTCCCAGTGGTGTTGTGAATGGAACCTCGCATGTGGCCTCTGTTATATTGGCAGTCTGACATAGGTCTAAGTTCTGTATGTAAACATGATATAAATAGCCACATGCTTCATCTGATATTTATAGTTTGGAGTGTAATTAATGTGTACTGATAACGAGTCCTGTATCAGTACACAGGTGTATTATGGAATAGGATATTTGTACACTTCGTATACGTCGTATTTGTCTGAGATCTGATAAGTATGTTTATGATGTCGATATTGTTTTCGGTAGGTCTATCTAGTACATGCTGATGTTACTTAATAATAATAATGTGAACATGTATATTGCGCCAAATCCATGCTTCCGAAGCATGCTCATAGTGCTACATTATTACCCTGGTCAATGGATTATTGGACCAGACGCTGATCCCCACATCTCCCACCATGATATACAGAATCCCTTGCTACGTCTCAAGAAGCCTAAGATAATTTCACAACCACAGTCTGTTTATATTCCACGCTGCGGAGTAAGCACATATCTGATTATTACTTCCCCAGAGTCAAATTGGATCAATATGTTTCTAGAACAACACCTATGTTCGCCAATCTCCATCAATCTATACAGCTGTACACACGCACACAGGGGACTGCTCCCGGGAGTGATCTCCCTTCCCTGGGCGCTGACAGGTCTGGCATATCGCTGACAAAGACGGATGACAGTCTTACGTCACTACAGCAACTACGACAACATCACCTGCAATATCAGGCAATATCTTACGTCAAGAAATATTACATTGTTGTTAGTTGTTTCGAATATTGTACTCTGAATGAAGAAACCTATACAACAGTCATGCCAGCCTAGTCTGAAATATCGGGCAATATCGTGTGTTGAAAAATAGTTCATTATTTGTGAGTTGTGTGGAATAATGTGCTCTGAATGAAGAAAGTCCATTAAGGATTGAAGTGTGATGGTTGTTGTTTAGGACGTTTAATGAGTATACGAGTATAGCTTGTTATGAATCAAGTGCTGTGTCATGCTATATTGTGGTAGTGAATATTTTATACCAATACAGCATGGTAAAGAAATTTAACTGAGATAATTGACTGAAATATTGATCCTGACTATGAATAAACAACTCCATATTTAAATAATCATTTCACATATTTTGTGATATTGAGCGTACTTTGTGATATTGAGCGTACTTTGTGATATTGAGCGTACTTTGTGATATTGAGCGTACTTTGTGATACTGAGTATATTAACAAATTAAGATAGCATCAGGTAATAATCATGACAGATTGTATTAAGCTGTCGAAGTGGAACGGGAAGGGTTATGTGCTGTTGATTAATGTGGATGGTTCTCCTTGATTGGCTTCAGAATTCAGTCATGCGTGGCATGTATCTATAATGTATGTAATGTTGCGATAGTTTGGCTAGGTTTTCCAACACCTGCACACTGTGGGCCAAATTTAGCCTATATATCCTCTGTTATACATAGATAGCATTCCTTCTGCTGAAGTCAGTCTATGGATTAATCTCATGATTTATAATATCGTTATGCCCATTCAATCAAAAATTATATTTTCCTTATTTTTTATTAATATTATAACAATTCTATTTAATACAAGTTCTTCCAATGTACCTGGCCCAAAGGTTACGATACTTTTCAGAGTATGATTTCATGCTCAACTCAAATTTTGTATGGGAGATTTGTGAATAAAACCTTTCAGTTGCACATGAAATCGTAATAAAAAAGTTTCGTAACCTGGGGGTCAGAACATGCTCACAGTGCTGTAGATAACACAAGTGTTTTCCATGACTGGTAACATATGGGTAATGACACGGTTCACAACACCTCTCAGTATGTATTGTGCATACCCTGTGTTTACTGGGAGCTGTAGAGCATAGCGGGTACGCTGTTTACTGGAGGGAGATAAGTGAGGGAGGAAGTTCCCAGGATTAGTCATACCGACTTATAACGATCTACTCCCACTTACAGCCTCATGTCTGCAATGTCAAATCTCTGTTGTCATGCTCGTGAGACATGGTGCACAGGAATCTTGCTGTTGTATGTTGCTGATGCACATGTTGTCGCGGGGCTTGTGGTGATGTCGGAGATAGTCGCAACCTGCAGCAACGTTAAATTCCATAATCACTCACTTCGTTGGAATATTTAATTTAGTTAACAATTCAATAGAAATCCTGATTTTTAAAACTATAGTTATTTCAATTTTCTAATTAGCTATTTCTAAAGGTCTATCAGCATTCTGTTATGTGTTTTGTGTGAGTTTGAGTTTCATTGGGCATCTGGCCCCGAGATTATGAATCTTTTTGAGTACGATTTTATGCTCAAACTCAAAATTTATATGACATTTTCTGAACAAAACTTTGAGATGAGCATGACATCGTACTCATAAAAGGTTCATAATCTCGGGGGCCTGGTCCTTTGTATTGACAGAAAACATGAGAGTCAGCAACATTTGTCACACCTCATGGATGTTACCCCTCATGTCATAGGTGTGTCGGAAACCAAACACAGTGGGTGTACGTGATAAATTCATTAAATAACAAAGGTAGATCTGTTTGACCATGATGACCAGTGGTCAGACAATGTCATGTTTTCTTTCATGATTTGGTCACGGGCCTTGTTAACTGTCAAATTATTAGCTCTGTGAAACCTAGGTGGAATGTTGGCACGTATGTAACGTAGATAACACAAAGGAAAGGTAAACATACATAAATAATCATAAGCATGGCCTGTATCCGAGATTAAGTGAGGAATAACTGTGGTAAGAACGTAATCCTACATTGGGACATGCGCTCACCACTGTGAACGACTGTAAATAGAAGTATGTCAATAAAATGACTATAAGCATCGCAAATATACATGTTCTTACATTTTAAATATAGACCCAATATATTGATAGAGTCAGTATCTGCTGACATACTTATATAAGTTTGTCTGCTTCCTGTTTACTCATCATGTAAGTAATTTAACCGTTGAAGCTGTAGACAAGCATTGTAAGGAGAACTAATATGTCGCACAGGGAAAGTTGAATAATATTTAATCCGTCATCAAGAGAAGGGTGTGTTTTGGCTCAGGCCCGGTCAATTAGTGTGCTTTCAGAGTGGTGTGGATGGTCATTGTGAAAAGCTGCCTTTTGTGTACATGTGTCTGACCTGGGGGTCATGGAAACCGGTGACTAAGTTGTCGCCCTCCCCACGTGGAATGTCATATTTATGTACACTATTATACAGTGTTGTTGGGTAAATGCGTAAATTGTCATGGAACAACCCACTGGTTGGGTATACTTGGGAAATTAGGAAGTGATTCAGGAATATGTTCGCATTGAATAAAGGAGATTGTTGTTGAGTTTCAGTTACTATGCTTTGTCCTTAGAGATTCTTGGTTAATAGTCATCTCAGATTTCACAATGTTAAGGGATAGTGTATATTTGCTGGTGTATGGACAACAGAACAGTCCACTGAAAGGTGGCGAGTTGTGATCAGGTTCTCATTAAGAATGTCCCCCACATTCTGCTGACACCTTTACCACTGAGTATAACACCCCACAAAATAACACGCCAAAGAACAACACCCCACAGAATGACACCCCACAGAATGACACCCCAGAGAATAACACCCCACATAATGACACCCCACAGAATGACACCCCACAGAATGACACCCCAGAGAATGACACCCCAGAAAATCACACCCCACAGAATGACACCCCACAGAATGACATCCAAGACTATCCTATTTTACACCATAGTACTGTACTCTAGCTATCACACCCCACCCCAGCCTAGCCTATTTCACACCACTTCACATTATACCACTTCACACCACAGCCTATCCCATTTCACACCACATCGTATACCCCAGCCTATCCCAGTTCACACTACACCACATCACACCCCACATTATCCCATTTATTTCACACCACACAAAGCCACATTCTTATGTTATAATCACACTACATCATTCATATCACACCACATAACACCTCACCCTATCCAATTTCTCACCACTCTTATCACACACCACATTTTCATAAAATTTGTCATTGTTGATTAAAATAATTCAGATTAAAATGAAGTAAAACAAATTAGTTTACTGAGATAAAACATTCCCATTTATTACTATCTCCGCTGTCATGGGCTAGATAATTTTATCATTATATTTATTTTTAGGATAAACATGGATTAGATATATGATGCACACTGTTAAATATATATTATTTTTGGTATGCAGTTAGATAAAAGTGTAGCTGTTATCTGTGACATATTGCTGTAACTTGTGTAAGTCCTGACATCAACCGCCTTGCAACATTCCTGGAAGCGTGAGTCACGGCTGTGCACTGGTACACTTAGGGACAACGATTCACATCAAATTAGAAAAAAATACAAATATTTAATGTATTCCACGTCCATTAATCTATCGCTGCTCCATTAATCTATAGTATCCTATAGGGAATGTGGCTGTTTCTAATGTTGAATTTGATACCTATACCCACTTCATATACCAATGCACACTCAGGCCTGTTATTATAGTACACATACCCACACACATGTACACATACGGTATATACACATGCCTACACAAGTATACAGATGCATGTATAAGCACATGGTAGAATAATATTTTCTGATCTAACAATGCATGAATAGATTCAGGTGCATGCCATAAGCGTTCCAGTCGTCATAATCGATGGAATATGCATTATTTATCAACAATATGCGAAAGCGTATTTCATTAGATTAAATTTTATCAAATATGTGGTACTAGCAGTATAGTTTATTTAGCTTTATTACGGTAGTGGATGATGTGTGGGAGAGAGCGACAAATAGACTGACAGACAGACAGAATTGCAAGATCCTTTTTTTAGAACAGCATGTGCTGACCTCAGTATTAACCCTCTCCCTGTTGGATTAAGCAGTCACTACTTTAGGGTTAATATAAGAACAGCATGTGCTGACCTCAGTATAAATATATTAATGTCTGACTATTGGCCCGAGATGATGTTTATTAACCTATAAATACATAATGGGAAGGTCATAAAGAGTACATTTAGAAAATAACTACTATGGTTTGGAGGTAGGAGACTAGTATCATTGGAGTCGACAATTACTGCAGAAGTTCATATGTCATGTAGTCATAATATATGTAGTCAATTAACATCTGGTAATGTTAATATTGGAATAATATCTATCTAAATTAGCAATTTATATTTAACATCAGCAGTTAAGTTCCATATGTTCACAAAGATTGCTTCATAAGATATCTTCTTCTTTTTTTTGCCAACTGTCACTCATGTATCTTTCACACAGATGTGCCAGGTTCACCTCCCTTTATAACCATACTAAATTGACCCTTGCTATCATAAGGTAGGTATATATTTTGTATCAATTGTATCAGCAATTCAGAGTTTCATCTTTTTAATGTACATTGTATTAGTAAACAAATATTTAACCTTTTTTTTAATAGAAAATACACTTTTCTTAGAAGTTGTGGATATTGATTTCAAAGTCCTAAGCCCTCCGAGGTATTGTGTGAAGTATAAGTATATACTATTAGGCATAGTAAGTGGTCAAGTACTCGAAGCTATTGTGTGAAGTCTGAGTATACTAAGGTGGTCTTTATTGGTTGTAACTGAGAACGTGTCCACTCTGTGTGACTTCCTGCATGGAATTGCCCATGTTTCCTTGTCAGGACTGGTTCAGTGTGTGAGCGAGTGCTAGAGCACTGAGAACAGAGATTATATACCCCAGCCCTCTACCTAAATCAGACCTCCACCTACTACCTCATTGTTCACCAGCGGGAAGAAAGTAACAAAGCGGGAAGAAAGTAACAACTCGTTGGAAACAGAAACTTTAGTGCATGGACCTCTTTGTGTGCTCTACACTGGTACTGTGAGCATTGGTCAGCTTGTAGCAGTAGAAAGATCATATAATTATACAGTGTCTGGCACCATCTGTAATCAGTTGGTCAGAGACCATTTTTACTTCAAATTCTCCAGTGGTAATGAGCATTAAATAAAGACAATATACTTGTTGAACCTTTCCAGAAGAAATTGTCATTAATGATCATGGTAGTTCATTTTGACTTCAAATTCTCCAGTGGTAATGAAAATTAAGCAAAGACAATATACTTGTTGAACCTTTCCAGAGGAGTTTGTGGTTTATGGCCACACTGTTATTGTTAATTGATGATCAATGGACAGTGGTACAGCTATAAAGCATGGCATTATGTTACATTGGTCTGTATCTCCCCTAATGTCTGTAATGTGCTACTGAAAGCGGCACAGACTGCATGGAGGTTTATTGCATTGATTGCAGTGTATATGTCACTGTGCCATTGTGTGTCACAGTGGGAAAGAATTTAATACTTTCAATTCAAGAACATTTTGTATTGTGTTCATGTTTAACCCTCTCCCTGCTGGGTTAGGTACATGAACTGCTCTTCAAGGAATCTCCAGTTACCTTCAGCATGGAGAGAGTTAATGAGAATCTGCAATAATATTTCAACCATTCGTGATGTATTATTGAGGATTCTCTTGACCATGCTAAATGTAATACATATAGTATTGATAACTGTATCATGCAGTGACGAAATACAAATTGAGACAGTTGTCAAGTTATTTCATTGCTATTTTTAACCTACCATACGGTATCATATTTATATCCTCATTCACAGGATGTTGTTTACAGTCATATTTGATATTATATTGGTAGTATATGCAAACTGAAGATATGCTTCTTTTTGTAATGATGATACATGTATTTATAATACAGTGAGACCCCGTTATAACGGTCTCCGTTAACACGGTTTCTCCTCTTACCGGTCAACTTTTAACTAAAACGGATTTCCTACTATATAC
>JAUTBX010163505.1:0-16503 GCA_032361465.1 Lepetodrilus tevnianus
TAACTGGTTTTCTGCTTATGATAAATTTAGAGGAGCTCTTTTCTCACTAAGAAGTTCTTAGTTAAGAAGTTTCGAGATTATGGGCCCTGGTACTGACAAACATCTTAGCGTGAAAGGAAGCATCAGTTTAGAGTCACTTTCCAGATTCTTTCACTTATATTAGGGCTTGTAGACAGCAATTCCAGATCCCCAGTGTAGATTTGAACCCAGAATTTCTTTCGTCGCAAATGGGTGAAAGATTCCCATAGCGATGTTAAACTCCATATTAACTCACTCACCCAGAACCGCTAGCTCAGAAGTACAATGATCTACCACTGGGTATCGTTTCTTGAAGTTACTACGAGACCAAAAAGACTTGTGGTGATCTCTAATACATGGGGATAGTGCACTTACGAGAGCGCTACGGTCTCATCGTGGAAAAGATAACTTGAAAAACGACACCCTTACTAGTATTTCTCAATCTGGAATAGCAACAGACATTGATGCCATCCCTGGTTCAAACTCAGGACCTTCCAACCCATACACCCAGCGATCTTCTACTTTGCCACTGCTGTTTCAGACTCGACGGGCAGCCGTCCGACTTCCATCCCCCCGAGGCTGCCCCCTCACACGACCGACCCCTGGCACACCCAGGGTCGACGACGTACGCGTCCACGGTCAGACGGGCTGACCAGACAGCAGGTGGCGCCTCTACAGGTAAGCCTGAGGCCCGGCTTGAACCCGTATTGGGGGTGGAGAGTTACGCCGAGGTGTTGAAACGGCATGGCGGGCCCCAGGATACTGTTGGCATTTTGGAGGAACTCCTAGGTCTAAAAGGTATAGTATGGCATCCATGCCCCTCATTCCGCACGACCCTTGACCCAGCTTGGTGCTAGACTCATTTTCCGAGTTAATCATTTCGCTGGTAGGGGTCATTATGTGCGGAGGTGAAGGTCACTATTTGCCTGACATTGTGCACTGTGTCGCTTTAATAACTTCCGGAACATCTCATCATTTTTGTAGTGGAGTCCTCCTTTAATTTTAATATCACTAATCGTGTTATGGTAGCGATTAACTTGGTTGTGATCATCACAGAACTCGTGGTTACTTTGTTCTTGTATAAATCGTACTCCTTGGATTTAATTTAGATACTCGGCGACGATTAATAACATTTATAATCCCATCAATCCCAATAGTTAGTTTTGCATAATTTTTTTTTTTTATGTCATCATAAAACATGCCACCTTTTCTATTTTCAAAATACTTTAATCAATTAGCTTTAACAGGCATAGTCTGAAACAAGCTTATGTGTTGGTGACTCTGGTGTACGTTATCCGACATCATTGTTGTAGCCATTCATTTGTCATCCACAACAGTTTGGTTTTTGTAGGCTAAATAATTTCCAAAGTTAAATTTTTTAGAACATTATTAATGTTATCATTGTTGTCAGTTGTACTTTCTATTATAAGGAGGGAGTGATAGTGGTTAAGTTCAGATGAGAATATAAAAGTTCCTCAAAGACCTGAAGTTGGCCGTCCATTCAATATTTGTCAGTTGAGGGGAGATAATTTAGCACATATTTATGTTTAAACAGTTTGGGATCATTATTATCATGATTAAACTCAGTATAATATTTGGGTATGCTGTTGTAGGAGGGTTTGTATTGACAACAAGCAAAATTAAATGATGTTTTTCCATCTGAAGTATGAAATTATCTACACAATAACTCAAGTTTTATTTATTGATTCATTATAAAACTCAACATACTTTCAGAGAGTTGTGAATTAACATACTAGTATAGCAAGTTGAATGATATTAGAAAATCATGAATTCTATACTTGGCACTTAGCTATCATCTTTACAAGATAGATTACAGGAAAGTCGAGCACAAACTCAAACATATTCTGCACACATTCAACATTAGATGCTGGTAACTGGTATATTTCTGATGTCATCAGTAATGAGGCTTGGAATTTACCTTTCATACTACCATATGTTTACTAGATGTGAATCTATGCATTTATAATCTTTAATTTGAAGCCACAATATCTTTACTTTGTACCTAAATTGTTGCGTATGGGTGAAACATTCCCGCTGTTATGTAAAACAATAACTCACTCACTTGTACCTACAACTTTGTCAATTACCTTTACAAGACAGTCACGATACAGTTAGCATTAGATGAGTAATCCTATAAGCTGTTAGGCATTCAAATGAATTCAGTGTCATGCATTGCTTACAATCGCTCATCGTGCATCTCTGAATGTGTTCTGCCAGTGTTCTGTGCATGGTATGTCCAGTGTTGCTGCTACTACCGCTAGTCAGATAAAACTGTTATTTTCCCTGCATAGAAATTCTGTCCATCAATCTCATTGAAATCATATCTCAACTGGCACTTTTCATTGTTGTTGCCTCATTGAGCCGACCAAATTTTATGATATTAATATATTCTCTGAAATTTCATTACGTATTTTTTTTTAAGCTACAAAGATCTGACTATGCTGCCCTCATATGTTCAGTAATAAATAGCATGCGCTTTCTTGTGTTTGCAAATTTCTTTAGCTTTATTCTAGTGTTGAAAAATCTAAAGTGATTAATTTTAACTCCCAAGTATGCACATTATATTCAGATGTTTCAGAGGAACATTACACTGTTGTTGTCCTGTAGAATTATCAAACCTAAATCCTGCCCTGAAGGCGAGGATCAATCTTTGTGAAAGTTACCTTTCTGACACAATCATGATAGGATGCACTGTCAGGATTGTGGCAATGTAGTTGACATCCTTGTTCTGTCAGTACTAGCCGGAGCTCACAGGTTTACTGCAACATTCAGCACTACTGATGTTGCAGGTTTCTTCCTGTTGTAAACTGGCAAGCCATGATATAAGTGAAACAATCTTGAAAGTGGATGTAAACCCAAACTTTAAAAAAAATATATAAATAAATTAATAAACAATATTACATAAGCATGACATCATTAACATGCATTTCATGAAACTACATCAGCTTGAAATTAACTGTTACAGTGGTTATTATCTGGCTTGATAGAAAGAGTGAGCTTGTTTTGATCGTGTATTCTTCTGGCATTGTGAGCATCATGCAGATTGATTTAACTGAAACTGAATCTTTATGATAACCAAATTCATTAAATGCTCAGAGGTATATTAACTGTTAGTACATGTATATAAACAATAAAAAAGTCCAAACTTATTACTGATTAATTCATTTATCAATATTCTATTTAAATTTTGTATATAGAACTAGTACAAAGTGGCAAAATTTAATACGTAAGAAGGCTTGTTTGATTTGTCACTTTCCTGGATCTGTAATTTCCAGGGAATATCATTGTGGGAATGGGTGAAAGATTACCGCAGCAACGTTAAACTCCATAATCACTCACTCTGGTAGAGTAATAAATTCAGCAATTATCACAGTTACTTTTGTCCCAGTAACTTGCACAACGAAATGATGTAGGAAATGCACTACTGACAGTAAGCGTCTGGGGCAGTGGCTACAAGCTGTGGAGGCAATGCTGTAGTGTGGACTTTGTATTTCAGAATCTCAGGCCTACCAGGAGGAGCTAGAGGGCGCTGTGGGAGGAAGCGGAGACGACAGTCCAGGTGTTGCCGCGTTACGATTGGACGACGACAATGAGTTTCCACCAATGACGCATAAGAACGATTGACCAGGAACGATATTGTCAGTTTAGCCTTCAGATTATAATGGATTTTAAGTGATATTGTCAGCAAATTTTAGTCATACAGATAAAAGATAAAGATTTTTAATATGCTGCGTTTATTAGATTTCTTAGTTCTGGGTAGGGGGGAAATGTGAATATTTTGTGCAATTTATTTATTTTCATATAAAAAAAAATCATTGAAACTATCATAGTTATTATTTAAAAAATCCATACCTATATGTATCTCTATATCTCTATATTCTGAGGCAGTGTGGTCAATTTTAAACGTTATAAGTGATTGATTACTCTTGTAGTATTTCAGTGCATTTATTGTTTTTATTACATTAAATACATTATCTAAACAGAAAAATATATTATGAGAAACCAAAGAGTAATGTATTGCTTCCTGCAGTAGTCAATATATATTAACAGTATTTATGATTTGTAAATTACGTAATATATAAATAAATAAAGTTGGAAATACATTTTATAATACTCTTATTAAAACCCAAGCCACACTAGGCGTTAAATTGTTCTAGAGATTCATCATTTAATGCAAAATCTTGAGTTCAATGACACCTAGTCTTTCAAGATTCCACGGGGGTTGGGATATCTATACAACACCGGCATTAGGTAAATCATCACATATATTTTAGTATCTTGAACGTGGGTATTTGTTGCATGCATTTCCACCTTGTGAAGAACTCCATGGTACAATAAAGAACAGTGACCAACTCGCAATATTGCCAACTCCATGTTAACTTGGACAATGCTTCTCACGCTTGCTGTTCTATATCATTCGCGCCGATTGTGGTTTCAGCTGTCGTGAGAAAATGTGAACATCCATTGTCGTACTATATATATACACACATATACATAATATATGATTGTCATATTTCATTCTACTTATTATTCATTGTAAATGTTTCTACTAATCATGTATTTTATCTATGATTACATCTTCGATTAACAATCTCATGTGAGAAGAACAAACATTTTAACATTTCTAGAGCTGAAAAATATTGACGTTATTAGATGTTCTAATTATGTTGGTATCATGTTACATTTGTGGTGCATTATGCAAGATTACTGATAGGCGATGTCAGTAGTATATCTGTTAACACAGCAGTGTCTATGGTGATATTTGGTTCTGCTGGATGCTGCTACGTGTTAGTATGTTCCTGACTTGATGATGTACATAGCCTAATCCTAATTCTAAGAGCGTAAAGTCTACGTCCATGTACATAGTTTGTAAATTAACATTTTACTGCATTATGTTCAATAACATGCAAAAGTTCTGTAGATTTTTACGTTTCCTTTGTGCGTGTTGCATAGGTAATGTCAATATACGAGAGATCCTGTTGTTCAGTCTGTCCGTCAGTCCGTCTGTCCATCTAGCGGGAACACACCTGTGGAAGTATGGACAGTGTCGACATCAAAGTTTGTACACAGGTCTCTTCTGTGCCTTTTGCTATTCCAAGTTTTCCATTTCCTATAATTTGTCACTTTCATTGGACGTTTTGATTAAATCTTTATCAAACATTATACACACCACATATGTTCTTGATGTCTTCTTCTAAGAATAGATCTAAGAAACTGTTTGTATGTTTCAATGATCCAGATGACAATAATGTGGGTAGCTGTATCCACTACTACTGTATGATCTAAAATCACAACCAAACACACTGGTTTTTAGAAATGCATTTTCTGTTGAAAATTTCGATTTCCTTTTTGTCATGTATATTTTCACAAGATTGCACTTTATTTATATTTAAAGTGATAAAATCACAAACTGCACACATTTCAGTAACACATTTTATACAATACTTTTTTCGTTTATAGTTTCACGGTTGTAGTTAATGTATCAGATCTCATTAACACTCACCCCGTATATTTTGCTCAATATGACTGTTTGTCATCTGTTATTAACAACCCCACATATCTTCATGCATTGGCTGATAAACACTTGGCCATGCATTGGCTCACAAACACGTGACTGTGTATAATGGCTGACAAACACTTGGGTACTGCAACAATTGGTCATCATGGGTTGGCTCACAAACAGGTATGTTTGGTCACAAACACTTGATTCCGCATTGTCTCACTAATGTTTGGGAGTTCATTGAGTAACTAATAGTGTCATGAAATCGCTCACATGGTTCGACAGGTTGTTAGCCTCAAATATAAATGCATACATTTCTGATTATATACATCTATACATTAGTTGTCCTATGTCGCCTATTCTAAATATTTGACCGAAATGCATTTTCTAATATTCACCAAATTTACTAGATTTCTTTCTTGCATTTAATCAATTCATGTTTGTTTTCCAACAAATTGACAAAGACTAAAAATGGCCAGTGACATTCTGCACCAACTGTAATATCCATAGAAGCTGTGACCTAGAACTGAAAATGGCTTTACTATACTTACAGTATAGTATGCTGTTCATTTAATTGAGCTCGTCTATAGATTAATAATTTTATTTTCATAAATATCTTTTATCAAATTCTCACACTTGTAAATGGTATCCACTGCTTCCTAGAACACTAATTCTTAATATGTATTACAGTCAGACCCCATGATACCGGTCTCCATTATTACAGTTTATCTTTACCGGTCAACTTTTAACCAATATGATATTTCCTACTACATGTATATACTGTACTTGAATTCCATGAATGATTGATCCGATGATCCGGTATAACAGGGTCTGACTGCATTCAGCTGCACTGGTTGTGCATTTATAAGCTTACGAAGTCACTCCATAACTTAATATTTGTAAGGAGTAACAACATCTACAAAAAGTAACGATAATGACCAAGTGAGCTGCGTAGCCCTTGTCCCTGTGTTATCACTATGTATTATACGATTCAGAATGTGTTGCCCTGATCCACTTCTACTGTTTACATTGCTGAAATCCTGTGTGCTGTCTTCACAGTATGGTCGCTTGGAGGTCTCCGTCAATATCGTGGACATTAATAAAACTTTTACAATACGTGTCATGCTATTGTGTTTTTAGGCTACATTACTGGGTTTTTATAAAATACAAGGGAAGATCAAATGTTCAAAGCTAATAATCTTGTTCTATGGTGAAACCAACAATGAAATGATCCAACTCTAGACTGAGGTGTTGTTTCACGGAAGGTTCATCAGGGCGCACACCATGCATTTACACCAGGGTATCATTTCACGAAGCTCTCTTATCTACTAAGAGACCACTATAACTTGGTCTCTTGGCAGATAAGTGTTTTGTGAAATGATACACATGCCTACAGTTTTATTTAATGATTGACTGTAATTTTCCTTGCGTTCATCAAGGTATGAACGTAAAACCGATGTGCAAACTGTATGAATCCGCGAAGCTGTTCATACATCGATTTTTACGTTCACACCTCGATGAACGTAAAGAAAATTACAGTCAATCCTTATAAATAAATTACGTAACAAATTGGTAGCGATTACATTCATTTCATATTCTGAAATAACAAAATCGTTTACATTTAATCATTTAACTTGCAAGCGCGGCGCAATAATATTTGATATTGACATTAACCGCGACCGGTAAACTGTCAATCGAGCACCTGTGGCCCAAGAAAATCGCGTTCATCGAAGTATGAATGCAATGTTTTGTGGTCACGTGAACCAATCATATTGTTGGATTGACCATAGATTTATTTATTATGTAATGAAGGACAATGACCCTGAGATCTACGACGGCATCCATTGATGACATTTCATTTGCAGTAGGGGTATCTGAATAGGTCATGGTCATACGAATGTCTCTTTTCCCACTACAAACATGTTACGTATACTGTGCAAAACAGTAAAATCTCTGTCCAATGTGATGATACTCCAGTAGTATTGTAACAAATAGAGGCTGTCTAGTTATATCATCTGTAATCTGCCTATGGTCTGGTAGAAAGGACATCTCCAATCTCTCTGGGCAAGTGGCGACAAATGCAATGTTTCCACCAAAACAGATCTGCTATGATGATTGCTGCAATTGTTCCAACAACTAAATCAAATGTTAAAAATACTCTCACACCAAAGATTCCATTTATATATTTTATTGTACAAATTGTATTTTTATCAGACTTTACAAGTAACGTGCAATTTACAGGACACGAGTATCCATAAAAGACTGTTTAAATATACACAGCTGGCTCAAATTCACAGCATCATTGTGCGAAGTTCAAAATAAATTAAACTAATTTCAGGACATTAATCACAACAATCTTTTTTTTTTCTCTGTACATTAGAAAATAGTTCTCACATAGAAACTGTACATGTAAGATAATAACACGTATGAAATTCAACATGAACTGCAAACAAGCCTAGCAGTGGCACAATGCTATCGTGTAGTCGTACAGCTACTACTATTGCTAACTTTGGGCAGATACTCTTTACTGTGTGTGCAATCTTTCAAACACGCGGTGTTGATTGGATGTATAGGGGACAGTTACAACGTGTTGTTCATAATGGGATCATTAGACGGGTCTAGATTCAAGAGCATTCAATGTACAGGTAAAATAAATTAAAATAATCTCTTTATGGATGTGTGGAAATTACCGGTAATGATCTAACTATTATATTACTGACATACTCATGATACTAACGTATATTTTAAGTCCAGACATCTTTGAAGACATTCTTTGAAAGACTTCTTGTGTAGTATTCATTTCACTCTCAAGTTATTTTAGATAATGTTGTTATCCAAGCTATAATGCTTATCTAACTAAATACCCTGTAATATACTGTTCTAACTATATATACGATGGTCTAACTATATATGCCGTCTTGTAATGAGATATTGGTAAAAGGACGAAAATGCAGTAGTTTTATTTTCCATATAATACAAATTAATACGAATAAGCATTCTTTAAAGAAATGATCAATGAGTCAGTTATTGGCAAAATTCCTCTTCAAAGTAATCGCTTTAGGAAATTGCTCAGTTGTTGATCAATGTTAGTATGCAGAATTTGTTCCTTAAGTTAGATACTAGTATTCAAAAGCAAACTTTTAATTAATATTCTCTCATATTCACAGTGTGTCAAATATCTTCAAAAGCAATGTATTAATTGCCAATTCCACACAATTATATTACCTATTCGACACATATTAAACTAATAACAAAAGCTGCAATTGTTTGCCAGTACGGTATGATATAAAATACATGTACAAAACTACAACAAAGCAAGAATACACCAATATACCAATATTAGTATGTTTCTAGAGTTAAAAAAAAAGTGTTTGAGCAAATTATGGCAACAGATCTGAAATGCTACCACCTAACAAGAATATTGTTACTGTTAGTTTTTTCTTGGGGTGGGATATATGGTGGGTAACCAGAATTTATGAAATGTTAAAACTGTCACTCTGTAACTAAACATATTAATATATACCGTAAATTAAATAATGTGACATGTTTATTACGGTTCATATTACAATGTTAATAAAGATCACTAGATTTTCAAGTTCAAGATATATACATAATATTCTGTCGAATTTATAAAAATATAAAGATGAAAAATTCATTTCTAAAAATTAATAATAATCTAAAGTACAGTGGCCATATTTATTTATTAATAATACTGCCAAGTTGCACAATCGGGGGGCAGTGAGGATAATCTACAGACTGATGCAACTCTTGTAAGGATCTTGCCAGAATTACCCTAATTTTATGAAGAGCTTCATATATATTTTGTTTAATATATAGCAAGTATTGTGAGCTATACACACTTTTGTATTGTTTATCACTTACATGTATGAATACTATCTATACAGGGTGGAAAACTCACATAAAGCATGACAATGTAAACTGGTGAATGGTCCAATTACATGAAGAGTTTGTAAAGTACATGTAGTAGAGAAATGTCTATGATGTTAAGTAACGGACCTATCCTAGAATGTCCGGAATATGGACTGTACAGCATAAGGGGAACTGGCTTCAGGACTATCTACACAAGCAACTGGTAACATATAGGAATAAACGTACACAGGAGACGATGGATCATGGAGAAAATGGTATTGAATGTACAGACATATTCCACCAGAGTAGTGCCGAAACATGAAGTTGCAATATTATATCAGGCAGCACAACACAACCACAACGAATAAAGCTGTTCTATGAATAATATATGCCAGCATTTACTGTCGACAGACCTGAAGTACAATGTAGGGATGAATCCAGCACGCTCACTCTGTGCATACAATATCTGCATTTACAAACATCTCAAAATGATATTCCATCCATATTTACAGTTTGAATACCATGGCAAGTATTCCAATGTGGAATAAAGGCAAGTGCTGTGAGCCTAACACATAGTTTAATGGACAGACAAGTTAACTTGCCCACTTCAACTCTGTACTAACATCACATATACAATCTTATTCACCATCAAAGCTAGCATTGAAAGCGAAATTCATCAAATTGAAGGAGTTGTGGGTTTTATATTACTTGCATGCTAATACATATCAGTAGTGCCCTCATATTGGTACACAGTACATTTAAATCTTGTGAACCATTTGTAAAATGTAATTTACACAAGAAAAATATCAACGAGGAATTTGATGTTTTGAAAGGAAAAACAATGATGCCTACAGCACATTACCATGGTGACACAAGGGCCTACACAATGCCTATGTAATGATGGACAGTTTTGCCTATAGCAAGCACGTTACCATAGCAACATGAGGATTTACACACAAAAGAAGGCAAATCTGACCCGCATAAAAAGAATCTTTAAATACATTGTAGTTGCATATTTTTTCACCAGAAAGCTGTTCTATATTTATCCTTAAAAATTGTTTTATTAAATGACACCAAATAACATGTAATCAACCCACGAATAAGATGCATTCCACTGTAAGCTACACGTATTTTTCAAGTCCAAATGTACCACTATAGCATACAGGAATATTTTAATTATGAAATACAAAACAACAAGTAAACATATTGCTCAAATATCAATTTCCTATTACTTCTCAATAATATTGCATCTTAACCCTACTCCGGCACACTGGGGCCTCAGAGGCCCGGAGAGCACTTTGTGAATGCATAATTGTAATTCAGTAATAATCACACCAAATTCCTCAACTATCTTAATAGTGACACGTTAATATTTAATAAATAACTAAAAGTATTTGTATAATCTGACATTTTAAAAATGACCTACACTAACGTCCAACTGGGGCTTCGCATGCCCGTCTATATTTTAAACCATTTGAGAAGCTTGTTCAATGGCAAAATAGTGATATGGCTGTGTTTATGAACTTAATGCTTTATACCAGTGGAACTGACTCGTATGTCTTCCGGTCTTGTGTAGAGCTAAATAACCACGCTACATTCTATTCAATAGGATTTGGAACGTACTATTGATTGGTGCATTGTATGGTTGAGTACCCTAATTTCGTTAGTATCTAAAGTTCGCGCCAAACTTTTACATGCCATAAATCCATAGATTTTATGTATATAATATTACTTGATCTGCTACCATATTTATTTCGACCATACAATTCAATCTACATTGTCATTGATAATGTTAAGATTACGCAGTGTTTTGCGCTTACGGTCATGAAGTATGGATACTCCTTATATGCAGGTCTTCGGCGGAATTCGCCACTTACATTCCTATATCTGTTGTAAACTGAATTGTTTACCCTGTCAAATCAAAATGATATTGCAAATTTGTTTTTAAGTTGACTACATATAATTGTGCCCTGGCCTGTGAGGCCCGAGTTGGCCGGTAGAGGTGGTAGTGGTAAGTTAGCCGGACAAGGGTTAATATATACAATATGCATACTGAATAACGAAAACAAAAATTTAATAAGTATAATAAAAGTTGCTATCTGGCAATTGTACATGAATAAAACTGACCACACTTTCCCATTTCTAGTGTAATATTAATAACCCTTGCCACTGATGATAACCAAGTAGGTAACATAAAAGCCAAGTTGATAGAGCCACAAGTCCTTCTTCTCCGAGCACCGGGTGCGGGTCCACTAGTGCTGTGTATGCACAGAGGCTGAATGTTCTAAGTGATGTACAATGTATGTATGTATGATACAAGTGACTGCAAGCGAGAGGAGAATTCTCATAACGCAAACATGGAGTTGTCTTCCTCGTCTTTCTTCATCTGCCGACTGCCCCTCTGCGCTGTCCGGGACGGCTGCTGTCCGGTTGCCGCGGCGATGACTGGCAGGTCGGAGGCCGCAGAGGCTCGCTCTGCCAGGAACTTGTCGAAATCTGCAACAGTCGCATTGACAACAACTCATGAATAGGTGCCTTCTCGTATGCACGGGAATGCAGAACAGATTGACACTGAAAATTTAATTATTTGTTTTTAATCAATCCTTCTCTTGCTAGTTTTCTATATTTTATAGATCATTATTGTAATAATTTGTTAAATATTCATTTTTTTTTCTTTAGATTTTAAGCAAATTTTAAGAAATTACTGTTATGTCAGATTTTCTATACCTACTTAAATATATTAATTTACTAAGGTGCTATTGACTAATAAATTTTAAAAATAACTGTTGTAGTTAATTATATTAAATGGTGCCATGGAGTTATATGGAAGTTGTCACACAGAAAGTGTCAACAATACCAACTGAAAGTAGACAATCACAAGAGATACACTTTCACTTCGCAAAGAAATTCCACGAAAATAGCAAAAATAAACATGTAGAATTTACATTAAAACCCTTTGACCATGCTGAACTATAAATTAAATACAGAAAAATAATGACAAAGACTAAGTTTTGTGTGGTGCTTAATAGATAGAATTTAACAAATCAACAGGCCGTTTTACGAAAGGGTTGTATATTTACACCGTAAAGAATTTAGTGAATTTACAACTACACTGTATTTCATGAAAGGAGTCATAAAATACACTGGGTTGTATTTGGGGACGTATATCTTCGCAAGTCATGAGTGGTTATGGAGTTTAACGTCGCTGCAGTAATCTTTCACCCATTTGCGACAAGTGCTTTTAACTCAACAACTGGAGTCAACCATTACAGATGTTCTCAGATACGGATGGTCACCATACAACATTACCCATTTAACAAGTTTAATTTTCCAATACAGTGACTTTTCACGTAAGTAACATTAGAGAAAATAATCATCAAAATTATGCAATGACACTGTCTACAAACACAGATTTCAACAAAAATATCCAAACACTTAAGACAGGAGACAGAGAAATGAAAATGACATAATTACGTGACTTAGCGAGGTTGACCTGTATAAAGACACAACACTGCTCTTAGTTGCACGATAACAAATACTGGTCTATGGGTCTATGGGTCTATGTGTCAGCAGTTAACACTGGTCTCTGTGTGGAAAAGGCTTGACAAGAGTAGGACGATAAGAACACTAGCAGAGTTCTACATTTGGAATGTGATTCAATCCCAAAGCAATGTTCATTAAATAGTTTTAAACAGATTTGTGTGATTTATGTCAAGTTTCAAGCAGGATAAAACCTGCAACACCTGTGGGGTATAGTGCTGCATGAACCCTGTGAGCACTGATTGATACTGACAAACCAAGGATGCCAAGAATTCAATTAGTGATTTGTATGAGGAATCTTTGAAAAATTCAGACATCGCATCCTGTCATGACCAAACTGGTAGGTACATTTAACTTCTGCAGATATTGGTGCCCGGATGAGTCTGGAACAATCTACCCACTGTGCCACCACCTGCCCGTTCAAGCCCATTGACAATAACTAAATGGTATTAAGCCCCTCAGTGTGTTAGTAATTACAGCCACAGTTATGATTCACAATGGGATATAGATTCAGTTGTTAATGAAGGAACAACAGGTTACAGATGTCAGCTGTCAGCGTCACCAGGTGGTATGCAATATACATGATATATACACAAGCCACCAAGATATGAGTATAGTATATATATATGTTATTCGTTAGCCAACCAAGCTACATATGTATACAGGAGAAAAAAAAAACACCTATATGCTTGAAAGGTTAGAGATTATTCACACACGTGTGTCCCATAAAATGGTTGTCCGTAGATGGATTAATAGTGGTTGGAACAAGAAATGGTTAGAGGAAGCCTACGGCATTTGTAGCACTGAACATTGCAGTAAAGCTGCAAGCACCGGCTGGTACTGACAGACTATGGGTAACATCTGTATTGCCACTCTACAGACAGTGCATCCTGTCAGAACTTTCACAAACATTGATGCTGGGCTTCCGGGCCCGGATGTGAACTCGGCGTGTTTGCCTACAAAGTTGTGCTACAATCCGCCCCTTCAAATAAATAGCCAGAGTTCTGAAGATCAAGTGCCGGGCATGTTAGTATTACAGGCTATGGTGATTGTGACCTAAGAAAACTCTACATCAGACGACTTGGTGCACACGTGTTGAGAACACCCTTATTGTTTAATAGCTTATTATGAGGAAAAAGTTATAAAACACGAAAGCACAACTGAAAGATTCGATAGGGAGGAAAATTAAGCAGGAATAGATTCAGTTTGTACC
The DNA here is from genome assembly GCA_032361465.1 of Lepetodrilus tevnianus. Classification (NCBI taxonomy): domain Eukaryota; kingdom Metazoa; phylum Mollusca; class Gastropoda; order Lepetellida; family Lepetodrilidae; genus Lepetodrilus; species Lepetodrilus tevnianus. Next base: position 14,163 of record JAUTBX010163505.1, read on the forward strand.
AGGGTTTACATCTTTAGCTCTGCCATCTGAATAAAAACAGTGGGAATTATTGCTATACACTCGCCAGTACTAGTGGAATATATTTCTGGCTTCAATATTTTGAAGATCTAATATATATTACCAAGACTCATTTAATAAATTACAAGAAATAAATTACTAAATTGTGAACATTTTCTGTAAGTAGATTATCTGTTAGTCAGTTAGTATATGATAAAAAAAAATACATATTGAAATATTATTCAGTATTATTACAACATGTTCAATGATAAATTAACTTCCTCTAATATTTTTTAATCGTAATCTTTCTTGTGACTTTCTCACTTCAAAAACAAATGTGTAAATCGTTTCAACCATGCTAGAACCAAAGAATAACGAAGAATTAAATCTGCTAGTCTATCATCGATACAAAATTCCTTTAAGAAATACAAGACAAAAGCGTAACAAAATGTACGAGGGTGTCAGAGATTACAACTCACCTGAACTGGATACGTGATCCGCCTCGCCACCTCCCTGCTTTAACACAAACAAGTCTGTCTCAGAAGTGGAAACTACACATGTAGTATAAGCAATGCCTATATCTCAAGCTAATTTATTAATAATATCAACCTGTGCTTCTCTTTACAACTGTCCCTGCTCTCTTTACAACCATCTCACTTTTAGCATGTCTTGTGCATGGAGCTATTCCACAATACAAATGGACTGGTTTAGGAGCTCCTAAATACGCGGCCGTTGTGAAACGTGGGCCAGATGTATCGTGAGCCAAGTACTTGAACGTAGTCGACAGTTATGGTTACCTGCGGTTTCTGTGTCTTCAGCCACGACTCCATCTCGTCATAGTCACTCTCCTTGTCTTGAAGCTGTAGAGTGGACATGAGCAGCAGTCAGTGAATGGAAAGCTTACAAGTCTAACATGCATTTGTGTCTAGTATTCATTATGGATGAAATAATCCTACATTATTCAACACAAAAATTACTTATTACTACATAATCTTGTAGTGCCAGAGGAAGCCAAGATTTATTTCAAAATTGTGCAGTCCTCGTAATGCGGGAGTGCATATAGAATTTAATATAAATTGCAGCCTATTGAACAAATATTGAACAAATATTGAACAAATATTGAAACATCAATGCAAAGCCTAGACTGTTTTAAAGTACTGAGTGAGTGAGTGAGTGAATATGGAGTTTAACGTCGCTGTGGGAATCTTTCACCCATTTGCGACGATTTAAAGTACTGAAGGAGTAACACAAAGCCTAGACGGTATCAGAAAGGCTAGACTCTATATTGTAGTACTAACATTGAGGATTTCCTGCTGCGTCCTGGCCGTCACTGCCTGTCCTAGTCCCGCCCCAGTCTGGTCCTCCTGCTGGTTAGTGTACGCTGCCGCCGCACTGCAAGTAGACCAATAGTCAGCCTTGTGTAGCTTACTGTCACAGTGGGAGTCTCACTCATACACGACGATAGCAGACAAGCGCAAGATTTCTAACAATTAGCATGTGAGTGAGTGAATATGGAGTTTAATGTCGCTGCGGGATGTCGCTGCGGGAATCTTTCACCCATTTGAGATGAAACAATTAGTGCGAACATGAACAAAACTCCAACTACAAATGAGAATCTACCAACCTTGGTGCCTGTTTGCTCTGATCGAAAGACTGGCGAGATTGAGCGAACATATCAAAGTCTGTGTCACCATGTCCTGCTGCCGAGTTTGTCTGACCTGCAGCTGCAACAGCTGTACAGAAATAAACATCCAAAATAATAAACAGAAAATATGGACATAGTATTAAAAACAAACATAAAACAATGAAACAGTGTACAATTGCTGAATGCTCAAATTACTAATATTATTATTATTCATGACAATACCACACAACCACCACAACATACACTGCCACACAGAGTTACGTACTCATTCCAGCCATCTGGACGTTGATATCAGCCGGGTTGGTTGAGCCTGCGTCACCCAGGTCGATCAGATTTCCAACATTGGGGTTGTTAGAGGCCTGCACCTGAAGACAGAACAAAAATGTAACACCAGTGGACCTACAATACCACCAGACAGGAAACATGTGCTGTTTATACATACCAGTATATGAATATTCAAAAAAGCTACATAAACACAGTCTTGAAAGCCGCAGAAACGTATTCTTCGAGACACTTTTTAACCCAGTAGTAAATCTCATCTGTCCAAGGGAGGCTACTCAGTTAAATAGTCTTATCTCATTGTTCAGTGCCTCCTTCTTTAACCCTCTCCATGCTGGAAGAAACCAGGGGTGCGTTCAATAGAGAATACGTATTCATATGTATTCATATGTATTGCTACAGAAGCCGTTCAGCAACACG
>JAUTBX010163616.1:0-10435 GCA_032361465.1 Lepetodrilus tevnianus
TGCATCCAGTCTCTGTATTTGAAATACCTTATCTGGGAACCCGGCTGGTATACTCTATGTTGTAAATGTTCTCACCACAGGGAGCTAATCACAAATGTAAACAATGGCCTTAATTATACAGCGTCTAGAACGAAGGTACTACTCCGAAGATCGTAACCGCTGTAGGTAGAGCATGAAAGGCAATATACATGTACAGTATATAAATAGACATTTATTTAGCACAAAAGTTCAGTAGTGCTGCTTGAAGGTGTATTTTTGAGTGTGAATAAAAATAATATACCGGTAAAAATAAATAAATGTGCTTGTCAAAGATGCTACCATAAAATCTAATTTTCTTGAATATTAAGACTTTTCTCCTCGATAGTTATTGATAGTGAGGAAATGTTTTGCTTGTAGTACCGGGTATTTCAGTAGTATCTCTGTGAATTGTTACAATAAGTCTCAAATAGCCCAGGCCGATACACATGAACTGATATACAGAAAGTAATTAATATTATAGAATTCTAGTACTAGTATATAACTTAATTTAAAAAATAAATAAATGCATTTTGAGAATGATTTTCTTTTTAACTATTAGAGTGTCCAAATTAATAGGTAAATTATGGTACTGATTCATCATTCCCTACCAATAGATTAATAAAGTTCACGTTCATCTATTGTAGCGTACGAGGTAGTGCAAGTCACTGGGGAGTTAAGGATGCAGATTCTTGGTATAATATAAATAAAACAGACATATAGAGAAAATAATAACATTTTTATTTCTAATAAATAAAAACAGTGATCAAAGATTGCTTGATAAAGATAATTAGTGTGTGTAAAGTGCCCTGTACAATGAAACTTGTTAAAAATGTCATGGTAGCTATTCACTCGATCACACACTCGTAAAAATTAATAATTCTCATTGAACGATATCTCCTATGGAATATTTCCTGCCCTATGACATCCTGAGTTCTCATTGGTGGAAAAATGAGTTCAAAGTTCACCAATCAAAAGTCAAAATGTATGAAAGACCAGCTCTGCATTCACATAGGAATGACTTTCAATATCGGAGACCAATGTGGTCATAATTGTTCACAACTTGAATTAAATACACACTGATAAATTAAACGTATACTGACCAAACATATTGAGCATAAAAAATGTAAACAAATCGGTCAAGGGTGTTGCGAAAACATAGATTTGTCAATCTTGGGATTGCTAATATGTTAGTAAAACTGTGGCGGTGGTGCTCTTATATAAAGAACAGAATGGGTAATAAATACATTAGCTGCAGTTCTGTAGCTAAAAGATGCCCTGTTTACTATTTTGCTATCCATATAAAGTAAAGGGTGCCATCATAGATAGCAAAATAGTAAATGGAGCATCTTTTAGCGACAGAACTGCAGCTATACATAGTCTAAATGTAATTAAATTTCTTTTGTCAATAACAAGTCGTTGGTACGTTCAGTAAATAGTAATAAAGTATGAAAATGCAACAAGTATATAAAACAAAACAACTGTGATGAAATATGGCATGTAACGATAGTGTATTCTAGTCAATAGGAGTTTCTGAACATTTATGTTTATTCTTGGCATAAAATAATTATCAATGTAACATAGTTTGCATATATTATCCCAAGTTTCGTGTTGTTACTTCAAATTCATCTGGCCATTGCAGTTTAAGAGGTGGAAATTAAATCACAGATATTCTTTAGAGCATGTTAACAACTTGATGAGTTTATGAGTTGATCATTTCTCTGGTTAGTTGAGCATATCTTGAGATTTTCCTTTAACATTCTAGCCATGAATCAATATTCTTGCATGTTTAGATTCATGTATGTCAAATAACAAACATTTTGCAATAAATATATTGAAATAATATATCATAAAAAAACCATCACAACCATTTTTTTTTCAGATTACAATTGTTGATCATATAAATAAAATATTAATTCACCACATAAATAGTTAAAATTGCTGTTGGTATGCATGTAGATCTACTAATGACATAAATGTTGGATTATTTTGTGTTGTTGTGAGATTCAATTCATATGGCAGTTTCTCTTCATCATCACAGATCCAATATAAATGCATCATGCACATTTCATAATCTCAATTCATACTGAATTCCAGGCATACAAATATATGGTTTCACATTACCACATCATACTTTTATGAGGCTATGGGTTTTTGTGAAGACTGTTGCCATGGGAACATACACCCTTTCAAGCATTCCTATTCAAACCAGCTATCTATTGCTATAATAACTAAATTGTAGGTTGAAGAGCATATTTGGAACATAGAAGAAAAACTGTACGTGAAAATTTGCGTGATGAAAGAAATTGCAAAGTTTGCGATATATCAGTGCAGAAGAAAATGTCTTACAAAATCATGTATAACAAATTGCATAAGAAATGTGATGCATTCATTGTACATTGTACAAGTAATTAGTGTCATAGATACTAAAATATTGACATGTTTTACGTAGGTTCACATTTATGCCATTGCAATTGAATAAAGTCAATTCTATTAAAATAGGAAAATTATTGAATTTACAAAACATGTTGTTAGCTCTACTAAAATACTGACTTGAACTCTTAATATTATAAAGAGATTGTTGCCAAATCATGAATTGTTGTGAAGAAAAGAAAATCTTAAATTAACATTTTCAGTTCCAGGTACTTCCAAACAAGCTCAATTTATCCATTGATGTCAAACAGTCCTCACTAAGATTCACCAATTGTTCCATAAGAACTAACACACACATGGCAAATGATACAAATGCATTCATCTTTGGTTCTAAAACTATCCATGTAATGCCATACAATAACACATGTATTTGCATCCTCTTTTCATTGGTCAGATAAACCCAATTATTAAATTGTGACCATGAATAAAATCCAATTATTAAAACAACATTGTTAAATGGAAAGTGTGGCTGATAAAAATGATAAAAGTGTATGTATTTATTAAGTTAAAAATAGTTCTCTTTATGACTTTGTTTTCCAGATTTTGGAATGTGTACAAGTAAGAACAATTGTCAAGGAATCATGGATTGTCAAAGATTAAGTTTAGCCTCAAGGAACCATGGCATCGTTTCGGTTAGCGCAAATGTGTTTTTTATTCACTCTTCTACACTATCATGTTGTGCATTCATTTCACTACACAAAGCCTCTCTTCGAACATGGGAAGACATGTTGTTTTAATGTTGGTCGATCCTTAAGCCAGCTTGATATGTGACACATATACACCCATCCCGAGAGAACACTCTCCTTTTTAGGTATCGCACATTAAAACACAGACTGTTTCTGCGATCTTCTTCACTCAAATATTGCCTGTTTTCATTTTATTACGGTAAACACTTGTATTCGACACATGTCTTCAATTGTTGTCGGGACTTCCGGGCGAGGTGTGATATTTTCATCGAGAGTTATCCCCCTTTATTTGTGCTGGCCACTGCTAGGATTTTTCCTCTCGATTTGAGTCTTTTCGTTCACTGAATTTGACTAGCTTAGTCATCATGTTTAACATTTGGTCCATTTTCACATCCAAACGATTTACCTGAAATATAAATTATAAAAAATGTTATCACTAAAAGAATAAATAAATAAAAAATATTGTCTTTGTACTATAGCATGATTTTAACGACACGCAACATTTCGTCGGTCGATTGCCGACATCTTCAAGCAGTTATCAATAAAACAAAATGGGCATTATTGACCTTTACAAGGTCATAAAAACATTTTGAAAAGTTTCCAATACTATCCATGTTTTACTGCTCAGAGTATATACGTCAATATGTTCAACATGTAGGTTCAAATTTTATATGGGGATTTGTGAACGAAACTTTGAATTGAGCATGAAATTGTAAAGAAAGGTTCGTAATCTAGAAGATGTACATATATTTCAAGATGGCCGCTGACCTGAGATTCGACCCTGGTTATCCGTGCACACAGTGTAGCTCTTTCCTTGTCTTTGTTGTTACCTCCATAGTAGACTGGCTTGCCAAGGGTGCAGTCCAATCTGCAAAACACAACCACATATCCCAGTAATTATCACCATAATGAAATAATTAGTCTTAATTATCAACAGTCAAAGATAGCAGGGGGTCAAATCATGAAATAATGAAAAGATATAGAAAAACTGAAAAAAAAGGAGTATTTTTTTAATCAAAAAGAATATTTATGGATAAAACCTAAGACTGATAAAATGGATATAATAATTGTATTAAATTTATCACAATAATATGATATTTATTATCAACAATTACAACTGAAACTATCGACAGTCGATGATATATTGACAACCTAAAAGTATGTTTAATTATTTTTAATTCAATGCATATTGGTGAACATAAAGAATAAAATAATAGCTTCTATGGTAACATTAATTATTACAATATTAATACAGTAATTTTTACAATAATGATAATTACAATGTTAACAATTGATTAATTGAAAGTCAATTGAACTTAAAGTGAATAAAATGGATGAAAACAAAGCACCTGTGGTAACTATGGTAACGTAATCGCCATATTGTACTAACTAACTAACATGATTGCCTGTTGGTCGATCGCTGAAGACCACCTGTGATTTTTCGTACAGAAGTCACAAATGCAACACAGGAATATTTCATTGGTTTGACGACGGTTCAATATGTAATTTTGTCAAAGCTCTATTGATGTGTTTCAACAGCTTTCAATAAAATGTTCCTCTTGTACCACCATGTGTGGAGGAAGAGAATAAAAAAAGTGAAAAAAAAAAGTTAATCATTCTTTCCGATATTAAATTGTTAATTGTTAATTACATGAATACGAAATGGAATATTACACAGGATGAATACATAATTTGTGTCTGTCAATGATTAGAGAGTGCTTTGTTAAATTGTATTGCTGTCATCTGGTGACATTAAATTACACTTGACAAAGTATGATAGCCACATGTAATGATAGCTGTTGGTTAGCCACAGGGTGTTGATGGTTGCTTTCACACCAAACAGAATTAACTACCGTAGAGCACTGAATTAATTAACAATATTGAAGAAAAAGAAAAAGGAAAATTATGAATTGGATTATATTTATGTAATTAAGTGTTTTAGTCATAATTACTTTCCATCTGTTAAATATATCCTGGTGTTTACCAAATAGGATATAGTAGCCCCCTGTGATCGAACTCACGGTCACATTTATGACACTGTCACATTCAGCACACTGTCATAGGACAAAGTTTAACATTGTCACAGTCAGAATGTTCGATTCACACTCACATTTTCACATTCATACTGTCACTTACTCTCACCATACTGTCACACACTACCGTACTCACATTGTGACATTCACACTCACATTTTCACATTCATAGCATTGTCACAGTCATGACATTGTCACATTCACATTTACATTCATAACACTCACATTAATAACAATATCACACTGTCATATTCATAACAATTTCACATTCACACTGTCACATTCATAACAGTCACATTCATAACAATGTCACATTCACACTGTCATATTCATAATAATGTCACATTCACAGCTAGTATTGTCAGTCATAACAATGTCACCTTCATAACAATACCACACTATCACATTCATAACAATGTCACATTCATAACACCACTGTCACATTCATAACACTGTCACATTCATAACAAAGTCACACTGTAACATTAATCATACTGCCACATTCATAACAATGTCACATTAATAACATGCACTCACACTGTCTCACCAATCACACATGTCACACAGTGTCAAGCTCACACTCTTCACACTGCCACACTTCAATTTGTCTCTTTCCTGTCCTCTTTGCTGTTTTCATTAGTGCATCCATACTAGATGCACTAATGAAAACAGGAAAGATACAAATTCCAAAAACATTCCATTCTATTTCAAATGTCCACAAAGTGAGAAAACAGATTTCCATTCCAGACTCGTTTCCTACTCTATTAGCTACACCAGGAAGTAAATAATAAAGAATGGTGATATTCCAACCCATTTTCATCATCCGCTTTAATTGTATGTGAACTAATAGTACTAAGAAAATAATGAGAATTGGACCGACAATTTAATGATTATTTTCTAGCAAAACAAAAATGATCTATATTATTGATACATTTCTGAGGAAATTTATTTCTTGTTTGTCTGCTTGAAGACAAAATCAATAATATTAATGTACAAATTATATTTATTGGATTTCGTAGGATATGAACAAATGTTTAGCCTGATTAAACTGAATAAATTAGTTATGAAAATAAGTGGAATATATGGAATCATGTGATATTATAATAGATATATTTGGATCTAGATATTACTGTTGTAAATAATAATTTAATATCAAGTTATTGTGATATTTCTTTGGTAGGAAAATAGATTTGGTGAAAAAAATAATTGATCATGGAATTAGAATTAAAGATATACTCAACAAAATAAATTAAGGTCCAACAGATTTTATTTTGTGTGGCATTTCTAAAAAATTTCGTATCTCTGCTTTAGGAATCTAGTGCCATTGTTTTTCCAATGTTTCTGAAAGTTTGTAAGAGAATCTAGAGCATATATGTTTAGAAATTCTTCTTTGTTAAAATAATATAAAGCTAAATGTATATGTCCAAAAAACACTACTGGTCCTTAATTAATTTTGTTGAGTATATCGGTTAAATTGTATTCCTCTCAGAAGCAATCACTTATGGTCGGTTAAAGTGTAAGAGGTTGACCTTGACCTCCAAACATTGACCTCCAACCCTTGACCTCTCACCTCCTCTGTAGTTCCTTGATTCTGACCATCATGTTGAGATGTCCCTGAGAATACTGCTCTATCACATCGCGTACGTCGTACGGCTTACGAGCTTGCTGGAAACAAAAACTATGTCATTGATACCATTCTAATCCATCTTGGTCATATGAAATTGAATTGTATAGAATCTATAGCGGTAATGTATATCAGGATTTTCATTGGCCAATATAACAAATTCAAAATGATTCATCTATTTATGAAACTATACAATAGTATGTAACTTTAAATCAGAAAGAAAAGCTGTGCATACTATAATGCATAACAGGATTTTCATTAAACGATATAACAAATTAAAAATTATTCATCAATTTATGGTATTATGATACATGTGCATAACTTTACATCAGAAAGAAAATACATGCACTAACATTGATGTCCTAGTGTGACTTGAAAGTTCATAATATGGGAAATGTCACTTAAAACAATGGTGGCCATTTTGAAAATCAAGATGGCTGCCATAATTAGGAGATGTTAGCTTTGCTTCAACCATGAATCTTTTAAAACATTAATTGCTGACCCATTGCGCTCAAGTTCATGTTTTTATCACACAATGCACAATTATTTTCACATTATGACACATATCTTCTCTTTTACATTTCATGCAGTTTGCATATTCTTTCTTTGTAATAATATAGCCAATCAGAAATGACTTTACGAATATATTTTTGGATTCTACTCACTGAAAACTTCCTCCTTGCCACAAAAAACTTTATTTTTCGTATGACCCTTATCATGACTTTATGAGCATCTGTCAACCTGTGAAAAAGTAATATTTTACACATGATAAAAATGGTATACACTGAACGTAATATGTACGTGTTATAGGTTATAAACCACCAAATAAAATCCCATAGATGACAGTGTTAACGTATTTATGCATAACTACTGATTCAGTGATTCAAATACCACAAAACAACCTACCGTACATTGCAAAGTTCAGTTCCCAAGCAATGTAGAAATCAAAGAAAAAGCACATGTTCAATAGCTTGTTTACTTTTTACAGGAATAGGCATGACATCACCATATGTTCGGAATGAATACATTGTGTAAACTTGAACCATAATAAAGACCACAAAAAAATAACAAATTAAAAATGTTCATCAAATGTGAACTACATGAGAACCTAATCGGCTGGGGACTATACTTGTCAAATACAGTGGAAAATACCATTTACAACCAATCCAGGGCCAGAAATCCCATCTATGCCGTACTGAGTTGGGTACGAAGCATCCGTCTGGCGGGAAATTCAAATAATTTAGTGGTTTATAACCTATAGTATGCAATAAAACAAAATAATATCCTTTAAATAACAATAAATATAATCACATACATGTATATTTCAGAATTACTGGTACCTCCAGCCCCAAACATGTATAGCGTGACTCACTGCTCTGGTTTATAGATGTAGTCTGGGCCATCTATTTCATCTTCCAGCGACACCTCAGTTTCTGACCCCCGACCTATGGATCCACAGCGCGTTGGGGTGCCTGCAACAGGAAATTAAAAAGGTTTAACCTTCTAACTGCACGAGGTACCCAGAGGTGCCCTGTAGAACAGTATAACTGTGATGAATATATCCATTAGCGAGATTTTAACACTGTACAAATAATTCTTCATATTCAGAATCTTGTCCTTCCTTATACGTAACAATCAAACAAATTAAAAAATATATATATTTGGGGTTTATATCCGCTTCCAAGATGCTTGTAGATAGATCGTAGGTTCAAACATAGATCATGGAAAAAATGTATGTGCTTGTACAAATTGGTATACACGTATTTTCTCATTTTCAGTGGATTATCCATCTCTATATGTAAACAGGTAAACATAGTTGCTTATTCACATGTATTTTGTTATTATTATTATTATTTTTTAATTGGGGTTTAAGTTAACCATGCTGTCTATAGCATCTCTGGTCTCCTAAAAGACAGTTAACATTTTAACCGCTCTATAGGGTTATTAACAGACCTGCTCTCTATAGCACAGAGCACTGGGTAACGGTGGATGGCGCGCTCTACAAATGCACATATTATTATTATTATTATTATTATTATTATTATTATTATTATTTCTGGAAGGTTAAGCCTGCTCTCGATTGGAATCTTTGGTCTCCTTCTAACTGCTCTATAAGGGTTAGCATTAGGTTAACCCTGCTCTCTATAGCATATTTCATCTCCAGAAAGATGGTTAACCTTCTAACCGCTCTATAGGGTTAGTATTAGGTTAACCCTGCTCTCTAGCTTCTTTGGTCTCCAGAAAGGTTAACCTTCTAACCGCTCTATAGGGTTCTGCTCTCTATAGCATCTTTCATCTCCAGAAAGAAGGTTAACCTTCTAACTGCTCTATAGGGTTATCATTAGGTTAACCCTACTTTCTATAGCATCTTTCATCTCCAGAAGAAGGTTAACCTTATACCCGCTCTATAGGGTTGACTATGGAAACTCTGCTCTCCAGAAAACATGTTAATTTAAAGGCCCTGAGATTACGAACATTTTCTGAGTATGATTTCATACTCAACTCAGAATGTTGTTGAGTATGAAATCGTACTCAGAAAATCTTTTTGTGCTCAACTCACGTGCTATGTTAAAAAACATGACATTTTATGAACTCAGATTTTTTTTCATAAAACATCATGTTTTTAGCATAGAATGTGAGTTGAGCACAAAAACGTTCTCATTACCACCATCTCATCTTTCTATACTCAGAAGTTTTTATCAACTCTTCTCTACTACCAGAAAACCTATGATGTATACATGTACTGTGCTTTGAACAAAAGCGCAAAAAAAATACATGTCTACATGGAGACTAGGCCTGACCAGCTGAGTTCTAATGGCGTCTAACAATCTGAGACGGCAGAAAATTACTTAAAATTGGATGTGTCTCTCTGTGTAGATATCTATACAGACTCAGCCAGTCCTATCACATGCAAGGACGGCCAATTTACATTTTAATCTTTGCTGGATGAAAGACATAGTTGGGATCGAAGAAATAGCAATTGTCCTCCGAAACTTTTTTCAATCTACATTTGTGTTTATACGTGTGTGGATGGAGCAAAGATTTCATCCAATTTCTAATCAGGAAAGAGGAAGTGGTCTATCTACCTGGTATGTCGTGTCTGCACAATGGAAACGGTTTCTCACAGGAGCAGACAATTGAATTTTAAAGTCGTCTAATTTGATGACGTAGTAGCATATTGATCCTCCAGAATCTGATTTCTCGAAACAAACTTGAGTTTGAGATTTTGCTCAGCTGAGGTTTCTCCATATATTAGATCAGGTCAAGCTTATGCTCAAGTTATAACACTGAGCCAATGGGAGTTTTCTCAAACTCAAGTTCTACACTCAGCTGAGTTTGTTTAGAGAAATCGCGGTCTGGTTGAGCTATTTCCCATGCAGTGCTTTTAGGTTTACTACAATACTCTACTACATATGTTGCAGATTTTCTGCAACACTCAGTGCTACATGTATTGTAGGGTTATTGCAACACTTAATGCCTCAGGTGTTCTGGGTTTACTACAATATTCAGTGCTACCGGTGTTTCAGGTTTACTGCAACAATCAGTGCTACATGTGCTGTAGGGTTGTTGCAACACTTAATGCCTCAGGTGTTCTGGGTTTACTACAATATTCAGTGCTACCGGTGTTTCAGGTTTACTGCAAC
>JAUTBX010163727.1:0-16481 GCA_032361465.1 Lepetodrilus tevnianus
GTCACTTCACGAAATGACTGAACATGTCAGTCATTTCACGAAATGACTGGTTTCACAAGCTGACTGTAACATATACACCATCACTCACTGGAGTATATGAATGTGTGACACTGAAATGCACATCCTATAGTTCCCACGTTTCTGCTCTATACTGGCTGATCTTTGTACGTGTTCTATAGAACATGGGTATATACATGCCGGAGAGAATGGTCTGAGAAGCATGAGCCTCAAGTGGGTATTATAGAATTCCAGTGTTTTTGACATTCCTTTGACAAGTTGTTTCCCAACCGGAATGAAGACATTCTGGAATCATTGACATGTTTATTAGGAATGCATCATTGTTGAGGATGCAGTATGTGCAGCATGCGATCACTGGCGGAACTAGTGCATGAAGTCGACGCTAGGTGTTGTACAAGCCCGGGTCTTGCAGTGCACTATCCTGGTTGTGATGTAATTAGTGCTCGCCACGTTACTCCCACCTTGTTTGATGTTAGTTAATGTCTACAACCATATGGCAGAGTCTACTGTACAATACACAACAAGTCATGTCTCCGCTCACGTACCGACGTAATAACATGGTAGTTTTATGAGTTCTGCCATTTGTACTGGTTTAATAACATAACATTTCTTGCTGGCAAATAGCACAGTTCCAACAAGTCATGCTTCTGTCGCTAGTGCCGATAATCTGACGTAGAATACGTCCAACTTCTGAACATTTCACGTACCGATTTAATAAACTGGCACTATCACCACAATACATCTTTGCTGTCATCTGTATGAGTCAGGATGATGGCATCAGTACTGACGTTGGACGAGTTAAATCACGAACGATCTGCAACCATTAGTAATTGGAATTGGACGTTTTCGCCAAATTTGGACGTTTTAGCCAATTTCATTTTGGACGTTTTCGCCAAATTTGGACGTTTTCGCCAACTCAGTTTTGGACGTTTTGGCGCTTGGACGTTTTCGCCAGTACCCATTAGGACAGATCTAACTCACATGGTAGTTCCAACACGAGACGATATACTGCTATGATGTGTACATGTGTTCCACAGCAGGCTCTTCGTGTAGTGTGTATTATCAGACAGAAGTACATGCCTTGTAATTACGCTCCAGACGGACGGTCAATCAGTATAGGAAAGTTAGGATAGGTAGGATAAAGTTGTCATGGTCGATTGAAGATCTACTGCAACACACTCTTGCATTACGTTAACACATAGAGACATCTACATGCACAATATATCAACAGGTTTAGTATTAATGTGAACTAGTTACAATAAGGATTCACGAGCTCGTGACCACAGGAAGAGTCCAGGGGCTCTATTTTCGAAATGTTCTTACGAACTTCTTAGCCTAAGAACAGTTGGCACTACAACGTACTGGTTCTAGCAATTAGAAATATTGGTTATTTGGATCTAAGTATCGTTATCTAAATATACATTAATCTAAGCAACACTGGCACATTTATTTTGCAAAGACACGGAGAAAAGAACAAGTCTATAATATCTTAAGAAATGTTCATAACCAATAGCATCATTATCCTTTAGAAGCTGACGTTTACTGCCACTACACATACTGGAGAAGGAGCGCGCGTACCTACTTCAGTTCCTGCTCTTCCTGCAGAAGGACCAAGCCACTGATGACATAGTATTAGTGAAGCGGAGGAACTATCCCCACCTTGGTCTGATATACGACCCCCTGGACGCCACCACATCACAGGACGAGAGTCATTCTCTACGCTCCACTAGCACTGATAGTGCTATTCTGAACACTGGTTCTCATTGACGCTTTAGTGATCAAGTGTCATTATTCTGGTGTGTCTACCAATTAGGATTGGAATCAAAAATCGATTGTTTATAATGTACGTTTTCTTATATTACGTATTTTCTTCCGCCATATTAATCAAATAAAGAAATTACCGACAATACCCATAATGGAAAACAGAATTCCCAGAGTAAAATGTACCGCCCTTGTCTGACACCCTAGCTGACATGGCGACTTCCGGTTAGGTCTGACGTCGCAACTAGCGCCATCTGACGGACTCGCTTCTCACTTGAGTGAAGCTGTACATGATCAAATACGCATAACTAAAAGTTTCCCACAATATCATTGATGTTACTTCCTCCGAGACCTTGAGTTATGTAGTTCATGTGAGTGTGAAGAGAACAACCAGACAATTACAAGGCAAGTGCAAGCAAACCGTTAGCTAGCCAAACTGGTGCAGTACAATAAGGTTACAGTGTTGCTTTTTTATTGTCGAGATAGTCATATTGACGATGAATGGCCAAGTACTAGTTGTTATTTGAACTCAAGTGTACTACACGGATGGTGGGTGGGTGATGACAGCTGTCAAAAGGAAAGTGGATGGAGATATGTAAAGCACATTATAATTGCTTGCTAATTGCCTGTATTGTGTCAGCGCTTTCAGTGGCTAGCTTATTGCGGAGATTACCGCGGTTTATTTATAAGCATTTTTTATGTACCTTTATTATTGCCAAATTGTACGTTTTCGTATTGAATATAACCGCTACACACGGTTAACCGGTCCTAAATGTATGTAGATGTAGACTATTCGCAGGTAGACGTTATCATACCTGAGGTGAGTTCAATAGAGAATACGTATTCATATGTATTCATATGTATTGCTACAGAAGCCGTTCAGTAACACGTGTAGCAATACGTATTCATACTTTTCACTACGCGCCCAGTCATTTTCCTACTAACCCGTTCAAGATGGAATACAGGCAATACACTACGCACAATACTGGTATTATATACGTACTCTCTATTGAACGCACCTCTGCTACCACTTATCTAAATCTTAAATACTGACGTGAGACTTATTGTAATGAAGTACACTTCCTGTAAATAACAGAAACACTCGCTTATAAACCCTGTTCTAGAATTGTGTGAACAATCTTACCATAATAACTAGCAACGAACTATAGTTTACAAATATGGCATTTGATTACTATTACTGCGTTGATTCATTACGGGATACTATGCTAGTAGTTCGTTCGACCATTACATTATCTCTGTGTAAATGTTCTACACAATTAATACAAACAAATGTTTTTTAGACCATGATTGAAGTTCTTGTTCGAGGAACGTGTTCACAAATGATGGCATGTGTGATCTGTGGAGGTGCCATTGAACAGTGACATCAGTTAAGGTTTTACACAATTTCTGTGTTAGCTAGCGATATCTGACGTGTATGTGTGCCATGATGGTAGCGATGGGAGGTCCTCTTTAATCTGTGTTTATGTTGAACCATAGCATCGTAGACATGTATTCCCAGTGTATAAATATACCACTCATGGCCATGGTTGGTCGTTATGTGTGTTAGAAGTAAGAGTACAAAGTACTATTTCACAAAGCTCTCTAAAGCTGGATTCATACTTTTAATGGCCGCACACGGCGCAACTCGCTAGCACGCGCTTACCGGTGTAGCAGTTCCTAAACACTCTAGAGTGTGCTTCATGGGGGAGTGTTCTGGGGATGCTACACCGGTAAGCGTCTGCTAACGTCTTGCGCCGTGTAACGCCGTTAAAAGTATGAATCTAGCTTTACACGTTAAGATATCATAGCGCTATCATAGTGTTAGCTATCAGCAAAGAGAGCGTTGTGATCTCTTAGTGTGTATACGAGAGCTGCGTGTAAGGTCACCCAGATTCAGTCAGGAATAGTCCCCGAGATTACGAAATGTTTTGAGTTATATTTCATGCTCAAACTCAATTATCATATTGGGATTCATGAACACAACTTTGAGTTGAAATCGTAATCAGTTTCAATCGAAAATGTTTCGTAATCTCGGGCCCAGTTTGTTTCACCAACTACATGGATTATTTTGACTTCATGTTGCTGTGGCATATCCGCTTCATGCAATGAACATATACAAATAACAGTAGAATAAAGAAAGAAAACATGTTTGTTTTATATAAAACTTGTGTTACACATGTTGTAACAGTGGCTGCTCTCAGTGACATCTCGCTTGAACTAACTATGAACATATACATGTATACATACTTCACCCAGAACACTGTCCTGGAAGTTGGTGTTAACATTCTGATATCCTCATATAATGTCTACCTTCAGCAACGCCTGATTCGTGTACATTACTAGGTAGTGCGCATGTACAACGTGGCATTGTAGACTGTTACTGGTGATAGTATGTTATTACTAGTATTATTTGTAGTACTAGTATTATTATTGGTGGTGATGATCATGATGGTGATGACCATGAGGATGATTGTGATGGTGTTGGTGGTGATTTCCATGATAATGAAAATGATCATCATGATGTTATTTCCCACGTGTATTTCTATGAGTCCCTCTACACTTAGTGATGTCTTGCTCGTCCATCCCATTCAGACACTATGTACTTTGTTAACGTACCGTATAGAAGCTGAGGAACCAGAGTTTCAAACCACAGAACATAGGATTTCATAGGTAGATTTGGGAGACTGGCATATGACAACAGTTTAGTTAAAGTACAATCATTTGCAGTTGGTGCCATTCGTACATCTGTCTCTATTGACAAACGGCCTGCGAATTACATTTGCGAATCAAGTAATGTTAGTGTCGCCATGGTCATAATGTATAACTGTGAAAATATCGCAAATTTCCTTTGCAAATACAATTTGATACATTTAGATCTGCTAAGTTGATCCAGAAGGATATTGCCTGGATTGAGGAGATGCAGTGAGTGTTGGAGGTGGGCTACTTGGTCATCACCGGTAGACGGTACAGATCAGCAGGGACTTCTCTTAGACATCAGTACATCCCTACAGTAGCAGCAGCAATAGCAGCAGCAACAACAACAGCAGCAGCAGCAGCAGCAGCATATGGCTATGGTAAGTTCGCAGCGAGAAGGACAGTCATACGACATTAACACCAGGGGAGTTAGCAGAAGCTACTGTCAGGCAAGACAACTAGACACTGTGGATATCAAGGGAGTTAGCAGCGGTGGTTGGTAGACAAGACGACAGGACAAAGTATGTAGAGCGAGGGGGAGGCAGGGATAGATAGTGAGAGGATGAGGGTGAGAGGGGGAGGATTGCATCTATGCATCTAGTCATCCACAATGTTTTGTTATTTTAGGAAATCAGTATGGTAGCATATAGACAAGAGACGAATCTCCCCCAGAACACTTCTTTCCTTATTATGAGACTTGCAGTATGGGCATGTGGGTGAACGCACTGTAGTCAATGAAAGCGAAGCTTGAACTGAGATATGAGCATGAACATTGAAGCTTGTTTCTCCGCCCTGGCGATTGCTGGATACACCTGAATATGGAAGAAAGGAATGTGTGGCTGTACATGGACAGTCCTGGCAGCCACCACTCGGGGCGGCGTTAGGAACGACGGACTCCGTGACGCCGTGCCGGGTGGCTGTGTGTGTGGTGTGGGGGAGCTACAATGACTAGAGCATACGTCTCGGGGCGTAGAGGGAGGGTGGGACACATGTACATTAACATTGACATAATTTAGGTATACTAGCATAGGTATATATCATCAACACTACATAGCCACTATTATCCCAACTGATCACAAGCTTTTTCTACAATATATTGCTATTTAATACAACACATACAGGACACCACGCGCCTCGCTCAGCAACAAGCAAGCATTCATTACTATGCATTAATATAGCCTATAATATACCGCCTGCCAACAGATCACTGAGAATGACGTGGCACTTAGTTGTGTGAATATTAATTCATATTATGAAGGAATTTCTCGACTGAGAACCCGTGGTTGTATTATCTTGTCTTATTGGTATTGATTTACTCACGGCATTCTAGATAGTGATATGCATGTGAATACAACACAATTAGTAAGACACTGGTATATGCTACAAGATACACCTTCAACCCAGCATACGACAACCGCTAGAATAGTCACGGCGATACATACTAAAACAGTCTTCCTCTTCATAGAATAAAGATTATCCTCCGTCAATCTGAAGTGTCTGTGTATACTTTCAGCGTGTAGTTTGGACACGTGATTCTACTATGGATATGATGACTGGAGATCCACCCGAGTGTTGTCATCAATGGTGACGCCCTCGTCTTCCACTCCTGTACCCACTCCTGTACCCACTCCTGTACCCCACTCCTGTACCCCACTCATGTACCCACTCACACTTGGTGCCCATGCATTGGTCATGCAGACAGGTTCAAGGCAGCATAGGCAAGTGTCCCGGCGTAAAGTGTTCGATAAGATTCCTCGGCAAATACGACAGTGAACAGTCAGATAGTCCAGGAGTCAGCGAGCAGAACTAACATGCACCCAGGACACATAATGGCACATTTGAAAACCCTATTCTTAAAATGTTGTACATGCACATGGTTGACATTGCCCTATACGCTGTGGTCGTGTTTCCAGAATCACTGATGGTGTTGTATGTAACGATGGGAACACGCCTGTCCAAATAGCGTGTGGTTCCTTCTTCCATGTTCTGGTTCAGCGGAAGTAGAGAGGGTTATAGCACAGAACACGTAGCAAGCTTCTCCTAGCATGGTCTTCTGGTGGGCTAGTAGCGTGTGGGATGTGCGAGACATTCGCCAATAATCTACCAAGGTTATAGCGCATCACATCACAAGGGCTTACTGCAATATCGCATACGAGCTTATTTGGAAAAAAGAATCCTACAAAGTTGCACATGGACTGCATATATAAAACATGTTGGACATATCTGTTTCATTTGAGCATACAGCTAGTAATAGCACGAAATATAGTTGAAATAGTTGTCAAACCTATGGTTTCAAAATCGTGATAGATTGTAGATTGTTACACAAATGGTTGAGTGATAACATTCGTAACTAAACAAGAATAGTAGAACCTCCAATTAGCCACGCTTGTATGTACTAGTACATCTGATTCTGTTTCATTATCGTCACTGACATGATCACCGACCGGGACGTCTTAGCCCAATGCTATACAGGTTTCACATCATAAATATTATGACAAAATATAGCTATGTCTATGGTTCAGCCGTGCAATGTCCGACCTTTAGTTCCACGTGTCCAGAAGTGGCCTACACCACCACCACGTGGCCTACACCTCCGCCACGTGGCTTTCACCATGACCACGTGGCATAGCTGGCACATGCCAGTGGACACATATGTGTCTTCCATGTGTCCGAGCAGGTGTCCGACCAGGGAGTGGTGGGAGGCGCTCTATCACTCAGCGGTCTCATGGTACAGGAAGCTACTCGTCAGTAGTCGTCGTTGTACTTGGTGTGTCCGTCTTTGCACGTCTGTTTCGAGATTTTCCATTCACGTCACATAGTGTTAGGTAATACTGTATGGGTGTCAATTGTTGCCCAGCTTTACATGACTGAGCGTGATTATAGGCAGTAGCACACACATGGACACCACTATCGTCGTGAGATAAATGATGAAGAATATTCTGTCAAACACGAGTCCCACAGCCTTCCATTCCTTGCCTATCTTCTCCTTCCTGTCCTTCTCATTCAGCCGGTCACGGTAGTTCCTGAGGAAGTCGATCACCTCCCCCAGGTGGCTCTCGATGACCGTCAACTGCTGCGTGGGTTGTTCCTCCTCCGTGGAGCACGGCTTTGAATGTAACAGTAAGTCTGTGGGCAGACTGGAATCTTTGCCCCACGTCGTGCTGTCCCCGTTGACGCCCACGAAGGGTCGTGTGTCGGCTGTCTGGTACCGTCGGGCCTGAGCTGCATCCAAGTAAGGCTGTACTAGGTTGTCCATACACAGGATACGGCCGAAGAAGCTGAAGACGATCTGCAAACAGTAAGGCAATGATGAACTATGTGCCCATTCCTGTTTAGATCTAATGGTTGGCGTACTTATGAATTATTCATTGTATTCTGGGCCGGTATTCATAAAGGGGCTTAAGTCAGTTTTTGGTGACCAAACATATAGCAAAAACTGACTTAGCCCCTTTATGAATACCAGCCCTGGTGTCGTAGTTATATACATCGTAGATTATTATTGTTGTGGTGGTCAACTATTTGTCTATGTTCTCACCGTTCTGATTATCTGAGGTACCTGACGCCGAGCGCCGTAGAATGCTAGATTGACAACAAATGCGTTGAGGAACGACGACAGTGTGATGAGGACCATGTTCAGGCAGTAGTAGGTCCCTGAAACAGAAACACGTCAAACAACTAAACACAGAGAAACGAGGTGCACCTATTGCAATTCACACGAGCTTTGCTTCGTTTTGAGAAGAGGCTCTAGAAGGGGAGCAACGACGTGTGCCTGGACTGTGACTGTACAATGAGAAGGGGCTCTAGAAGGGACTTACAATGAGAAGGGGCTCTAGAAGGGACTGTACAATGAGAAGGGGCTCTAGAAGGGACTGTACAATGAGAAGGGGGTCTAGAAGGGACTGTACAATGAGAGGTGGCTCTAGAAGGGACTGTACAATGAGAGGTGGCTCTAGAAGGGACTGTACAATGAGAAGGGGCTCTAGAAGGGAAGCAAAGATGTGTGCCTGGACTGTGACTCTACAGTGAGAAGGGGCTCTAGAAGGGAATGTACAATGAGAAGGGGCTCTAGAAGGGACTGTACAATGAGAAGGGGCTCTAGAAGGGACTGTACAATGAGAAGGGGGTCTAGAAGGGACTGTACAATGAGAGGTGGCTCTAGAAGGGACTGTACAATGAGAGGTGGCTCTAGAAGGGACTGTACAATGAGAAGGGGCTCTAGAAGGGAAGCAAAGATGTGTGCCTGGACTGTGACTCTACAGTGAGAAGGGGCTCTAGAAGGGAATGTACAATGAGAAGGGGCTCTAGAAGGGACTGTACAATGAGAAGGGGCTCTAGAAGGGACTGTACAATGAGAAGGGGCTCTAGAATGGACTGTACAATGAGAAGAGGCTCTAGAAGGGGAGCAACGATGTGTGCCTGGACTGTGGCTGTACAATGAGAAGAGGCTCTAGAAGGGGAGCAACGATGTGTGCCTGGACTGTGGCTGTACAATGGGAAGAGGCTCTAGAATGGACTGTACAACGATGTGTGCCTGGAATGTGGCTGTACAATGAGAAGAGGCTCTAGAAGGGACTGTACAACGATGTGTGACTGGACCGTGGCGGTACAATGAGAAGGGGCTCTAGGAGGGACTGTACAATGAGAAGGGGCTCTAGAAGGGATTGTACAATGAGAAGGGGCTCTAGAAGGGACTGTACAATGAGAAGAGCCTCTAGAATGGGAGCAACGATGTGTGCCTAGACCGTGGGTGTACAATGAGGAAGCTATTGGTGGACTTACCAAGAAGTGGCACGGAGGCTGCCGCTGGCGGGAGACTGGACTCCATTAGAAGCAGGAGGAGGAAGAATGCCACGAAGATGTTGATACCTGCAGAGAAACAAACATGTATACCATCCACTCAGCCATCAACATTCTAGGAATTAACACCTGCGCAGAGACATGAACTACGAGATAAACGGTGCCTGCATTCGTCGCATGTCAGTGTACGTGCGTGCATTATGGTAGGCCACTGAGGCAGGGTAATATCTACGACGGAATCATATCGTGTGTGACTCTTTCTTATGAGTTAATAGTGTCGTTATTATAAATAGGCAAGGTAGTCAAGGTAAGCGAGATTGGGTTCGTGTGCGTCCTTGTTAGCTAACAGGTGTGTGTCTGCATGTATGTGAGGGCGTGTGCGTTACCACGTGCGTGCGAAAGGCAGGTCGTCCTCAAAGGAAGAGCTGACGTCATCGTTGCATGTCTCAGACAGACTTGATTGGGAGTCGAAGAGTTGCCAGGGGAAACAATTAACGCATGTTGTGGACCGAATTCGATCCGAGCACCTCTTAACTTCTGGTGGATATCTCACCGACCTGTCTCCCCTCAAATAACAACTCAGCATGCCACCTTTCCGGGGGACTCTTATCTTCTATGGTAATTCATTATTCAGCATTTGACTGTGTAATCTTATCGCCAGCTCAAACCGAGCTTGTTTTAATCGCAGATAGACTGCGATATGTGATTTATTTACAGCAGAAGTCCAGAGATAATTTTAAATTGGCATGCCTGTGTCCGTTACCCCACTCCCTCTGTGCTGAGCCACGCCGCGGAAAGATGCCTTCAACGTCCATCAATAGAAGCCGCATTCATGCCAGGCAGTTATTTCAGGTGGATCCCTGGTAGGGGCGGTGGGTGTAATCGGGCGCAGACAGACACCACCAGCCTCAGACAGTACCAGCACCGGCAGACAGGTACAGCCCACAGACACTGGTCAAGTCTTATTGACCCCCGGAGCGCTGAGCATCCAACTATAGAACTCGGTGAACAACGTTCCACATCTTGCCCAAATGAACAATTTGAAAGGGACAAGAAGGCATAAAATATGAATGCTCGGCTTCTAACCGAAACTCTCTATTAGGTTTTGACATGGTCGTATGATGTAAAAATAGCGAAATTTAAGTGAGTTATATGTGACGAGTAATCTATTAGCGGGTAATAAGATTGTCACATATGCACCAGAGCAGTCCATTGCCGGGCCCGAGATGACTGGTGAGCTGTACGCTGGCGACTCGCCGAGGGAAGTGTCCGCTCAGTTTACCAATTATACACTGACGAGTTGGCCGTGTCGATACTGTATTAAGAAATGAATCATTGATGAAGCTCGCTCGGCGAGTGTCACGGCCCTCTTTGCGTCGGCTTACTGAAGTATTCTGTGTTCGTCTTTTAACGTACACGCTCTTGTCTTCATTCAGACAGAATACGAATAAAGAACTGCTGATCTTTAGAAAGCACTATTCTTCGAGAATTAGAAACCGTTGATAAATATGGTCTTGACATAAAACTGGAGATCAGCGTTTGCCTAAGAAGTCACGGGAGACTACGGATATGGAATACGGAGGAGTACGGAGGAGATATGTTTGTGAACACCAAGACTTTACATGATATTCAAAACATGGTTCCAAACATATCCAATTACGGACATACAAACATTGAGTGCAAACACATTACACGTCATTATAACGCAATCGGCTTTGTAATTAAGCGATAAATTATTGAATGGGTGTCGATAATATATAAATATGGACGTGACTGAGCGCTGAACGTCGGAGGATGAAGAGGAATCGTTGAGGAATAACGACATTGGGTCAGGGCATAAAGTGGGGCCACGCGATGTCAGTTCGCAGATAGATAGGGTTTACATTGACTCTGCTTGACACGTGGCCCTCATCTACGTACGGGTTCGGATTAGTCGGGAGTTAGTGCTTCAATCTGGGTGACAATTTGACAGATACAGTTTTCCTATCCATTATTGAATAGCGGAAACGTATTCGGGAACCAATTTGGTCAGCCAGCCAATCGGAATAGTTGATGTACAATTAATTACGTACATTAGATATATTTATATATTTTTTTAAATATCACAGAATAAGTATACGGCGCACAAATAATGTAAGAATAATATGTGTACGTGTTTGACTTAAGGATAATTCGTAGTACAGTGTATATGATAATATGATAATTGTATTTAGAATATTACTAAATAGTACATTCATTTAAAGATGATGAATATGAATAATGTATAGCATAACATTTTAACTTTTAGCTTTTATTTAATTTACAGTATTTGCCAAGTATCAAATTTAAACTATATATCCATGTTTTAATTTGAAAAAAATAAATATTGTAAAGGTCCATACTGTAAATCATAACATTTTAACGAGCATACCATTTTAACTAATTTAACGAGTTGCTCTTAGACGTTAACATTTAATTCGCTAATATATTAAGTATATTATTCTACTAGATCGCAGTGTACTGCACTGTAACGACGGCGAGAATGTCAGTGCGGCACCTTCATTTGTTCCTTGGCATTGTCACCGAGTCAAGAACAGAGAGGAGAATTTACAAAACCGCAAATTGGAAGTTGATTCTTTAGGGAAATCAAACACGTCTCCTCTAAGTGCTTGCAAATAGTTTGGCCTAGAAAGAAATACCGAAGCTGTGTCATATTATTCATACATTGTTGTGTTTTATGTTTGTTTGACGTACATTATATTATTTAATTTATATTACATTATATCAGATCCATCCGATTGCATGTAAGATGGTTGTCGGAAAATGTCAGTTAAGAAATTTTGTTTAATAAGTAAATATAAAAATCTAGAAGTGTACAAGCAATGTTGCAATATAACACACATTAGCGCATTTATCTATCATTGTGCATCTGTGATTTTATGTTCATACTTACATGAATGAATGAAAATGCGAATACAGTATTATGAAATTATTACATTGCTACAAATAGTGTGTACAGAAATATGAACAAACTACTACGACTTAATGTCAGAAACAATATTTTGTTTAAACTATTCTGATTGATATACGGTACCTGCTGAATATTATCTAATAGAAGTATTCTACAATCTGCATACCGTAACATAAAACTGTAAAGATACGATTGTGAACATAGTTAAAGACCTTGCACACCAGAGGCTAATTTCGCGGCGACAAACTCGGCGATTTACATTCTGAGATAGAACATGATCATATGCTTTCATGAGAATAAACTCTGTTCTGTTCTGTTTTGTTCACATCAAAAGCAAAATTCACAACTACAAATTTCGATATAAATGTTGTTGTCGCCGCTGATTGACGCGGCTATATTCCACTCGTCTCTGGTGTGTGAGGACCTTTAAACTTAGTCAGAATCAAGACTGAATGGTATTCACTGAAATACAACGAATATATTTAGCATATGTTGGCTATACCTAGTGTTAGCAACTGGGGAATAATGAAGGAAGAAGCTGGCAATGTCTCAAGATAACATTCCATGTAAACGTATACTTCATGTGAAGAAATATTTTACTTTTATTTCAATGATCACAATCACACATTCTGCTATA
This sequence comes from Lepetodrilus tevnianus, assembly GCA_032361465.1. Taxonomy (NCBI): domain Eukaryota; kingdom Metazoa; phylum Mollusca; class Gastropoda; order Lepetellida; family Lepetodrilidae; genus Lepetodrilus; species Lepetodrilus tevnianus. The sequence goes on from JAUTBX010163727.1 coordinate 12,858, forward strand.
ACGGATATCATGTTTATTTTTAAGATATATCATGTTTTTTGTAATTACCGAGGCGAGCCACCAGTCAGCTGTTTTTGTTCTGTAGTTGCGACAGTAAAGTGATTACCATATTTCTATCGTTGACAAAAACTCTTTAAAAGTAATTATTCGGTGGCACTTTTATAGACTTTTATACATATGTGTCGAACATTGAAATTGCAATGTGTGAAATACGCTCACACAACAATGACTTCTGCAAGCTACAATTTCTATTACATTTTCTTAGGAAATACGAATGTACTCGATTCTTATTTGTTTTCCATACGATGTTACATTGCTTACGAAGTGCACAACAGTAAATACTCCTATCGAGACTGGTGTTTTGCTTCTGCTTACCAACATTAGAATATGCATGCTACGTAGATGTAAGTAAATATCATACCAGAATAGAATAAGTGTATACTATGGCGTTGCTGATATAATATAGTATAGGTATGCAAATACTAATTAGCAATTAATATGTGCATGCTAGTATAGTCGTTATTACTAGTATTTGTTTATTGAAATATATTTTCCGTTCATAAATGCCAATGAGTACGTATGATATTTTCTGTCAACAGTTCAGTAAACTTTGCTTTCGTTGGCATCAATCATGTCCAATTAGTCACTGATTTGATTAGATGCTGTAATTAAATGTTAACGATCAACAATTCCATCTAATTAGTATTGTAACTTTGCATATTTATGTAAATTAATAATAGTATTAAAAACATACTCCCATTTAGATGTGCACTACCCGAGTAATTATAATGTTCACTAATATTTAACTAGGTACAAGTTGATCAAGTTTATCAACGTATTACTAGTATATATTATATTATCTTATATAATTATAACTGAAGACATTCCACTGATAGATTTAGAAGTGTATAATAACTATCCACCTTACATGATTACAAATGTAAAGGTTGTTCATGTACATGCTTCTAAATATAGCTACACCTTTCATGTGATGTTAAGCGTGTTATTGAATACTTCCTATTGTATTAGTTAAATGCGGGTAAAACATACGGTATTCAGTTTAAGTGAAATCATTACAAGTAGAAATGTTAATTGAGCTTAGCTAAAAGCTTGCGCTTAATTGTACATAATGTACTTCATGAGGTGTAAGTTTCTATAAGAGTGTTCAACAAAGGCAACTTGCAAGATGAAGAATAACTACATGTGGCAGGTAATTCCTACCTACAAATACGTGCACATTCCAGACACGCCAAACCAAATATTAAAGGTAAACCAGAAGGAAACAATATAGAACAATAAAAAACAAAAAGCCATAACTTTGACGAGAAAGATGTACAATGACTAAATGATCGTATGCTGTAGAGAAGTTTGTGTAACTTGTAACGTAGAATGTGCAGTAATGTGTTTCTGGTCGTTCTGTTGTAAGCAGCTATAGAAGCGAGATGTGGGTGTTTAATCAAGGCATGCCAGTACGTACGGTGCTTATACTACTGGTATGACGAAGAACATTTTATTACTTGTGTTTGGAGCTAAAGGAAGTATTACGACCCTTGATGATGAGCCTAACCGTCACGGCTGAATGAAAGTGTTTCTATCTATGATATTTCTGACATATAGTTGCAATTACTTTGCACATTCAGAGCTTGTTCGGTCTCGGTGTTTTGAAATCTAGTTTTAGCCGTACATCTTTTTTGGCAAACATTATTTGCGTGAGCGGAAATGCCAGCGTAGCAATACCACCTTTCTCTACATGAGCATGTTATTAACACTTCCGCACAGAGCCATATATCCCTGTATCAACGACCATCAATACTTAATATTACAAGTGCCCAAAGTACGTGAACTTTTACCCATACCGAAGATGAGTGGGCATTAGTGAGTATTGCAGTGTATACTCCGACTGACGTGTGTTTGATCATGTTCGTATGGTGGCGTGAGTGGTTACCCATACCAGTGAGCGAATATCCATGTCCATAGACATCTCTCTACAGGAACAGGTATAGAGACCCTCAGCAAAATAATGTCCACGATCACAACAAAATCAAACAAGACACTTTAACCTCGAATGTCCTGTGGGCCGTTGCTCAGAACAGTTGTAGCGCTACAATAGTTGTAACTAGGCTCGCGCCACACTAGAAAGCGTTGACCTTACAATAGTTGTAGCTACAATAGTTCTGAGCCACGGGCCCCTGGTTTAGTTTTGAGCATCCACGTTATGTCTCGTCGTCTGGACACCAAACAGGACACCTACCATTTTTAGTCGATACCACTGTACACAACTGCAAAACGCTATCAGAACTAGTAGCAATACCTTAGAACACGGTCATACCCGAGTAGTCTAGCATATACTGTCTTGACCTAGCCAGCATTACTATCTCGTGTGACCCACCCAGCAAGAGCATGTCATGACCGACCTCTGACTTCAGTAACCCAAATCTCTAACAAATCAAATGTGACCCACTAAATACGATTAACTCAACCCAATATTGGCATATGGTGGCCCAATCATGGTGAATGTCATAATTACACTGTGACTTAGCATCAATAACGTATGTGACTACTGTGACTACTATGACTACTATGACTGACCCAGCATGAGCTTGGCGGGCGACTCTGGCGGGATCCAGAAGAGCACGAGAGTGAGCGACGTGAGGAGGATGCAGGGCAGGATGAGGATGTAGTTGTACAGCACAGACCGCCGCTGGAAGATGAGTCTGAAGGTCAGGTCAACGTACGGCTCCGGACAGCACGTGTACTTCTCCGTGTTCTTCTTGGCCGGGGCAGAGAGGATGTCCCAGGAATTCGACGGCACATATTCACTCAAGTCGATCTCCTCCGTGTTGCCTAACAAATCCAGGTCCACTTTGGAACCGTCGTACGTCCACGAGCCAAACTTTAAATGACAATTTTGAATGTCAAATGGAAATGATGACACATCGATATCACACGAACTCTTGTATACAGCTTGTGGCAGCCAGTTGACCATACCAGTGTTGTAGATCTCACACAGCGCGTCACGGTGCTCCTCCAGTCGCTCGTCCGCACTGAAACACATCGCAAACACATCCACTGATAACACACTATAGACACTATGTGAAACACATCGCAAACGCATCCACTGATAAAATAACATAGACCCTCGTTGAAACACATTACAGTCATATTCACTGATAAAACACTATATAGATACATTCACAATTCAATGAAACACATTGTAAACACACACACACACACACACACACATACACACACACACGCACACAGACATTAATGAACCCCATACACTCAGTGAAACACATTGCAAATAAAATACAGTTTATAATAGAACACCATAGACACACTCGGTGAAATACATCACTGAAAGAAAACATGTGAACACGCATTAAGCCGGATGGCACATACACATAGGCCTATGCACACACACACACACACACACACACACACACACACACACAAGCACATGCACATACAAACACACAAAAACACACATATACTGAGAGGCACAAAAAACGCAATGCATATTTCATTAAATATTTTCTTATGGAATTGTTATACATTATATTTGAATAATGCATGCACATGATATATTGCAAACATCTGTAATTTAAAGAGGATATTCCCCGA
>JAUTBX010163838.1:0-16468 GCA_032361465.1 Lepetodrilus tevnianus
TTTTTTTTTTTTTGTGTGTGTGTGTGTGTGTGTGTGTGTGTGTGTGTGTGTGTGTGTGTGTGTGTGTGTGTGTGTGTTTGTAAATGTTTAGATGCATGTTCTATAATAAAATGTATATATAGCATATTTCCTGAATACTATCAGTGTGTCTCCTGTTGCTCAACACGCCTGAAAGGTGATCCCTCGAATTGCGTCTACGACCAAAATAATGTGTTACAAAATAGATAATCTACATGTATCATAAGCATTATCAATCAATATTACCAAGTACCGATTGAGTATCTCTACAAATATTATCTAAATTACCGAACAATAATGAAGAATTACCAGGAAATGATAGAACCCCGTCAACATGGAATATTCCGATTACTTGATACCCCCTGCAGAGGGGTGGTTCAACAGTCTCGATCAAATAATACTTGAGTAGATGACGGCACTCGGGATATCATTCTGTATCTCTAACACAATCGCAGACTCAGCCCGACCCTCCCGACGTACTCTACACGGCAGCTGATTGTGGAAGACCATCAAGTTAAACCATTCTGTCAAGAGCTCTACAGCACTGCCCGGAAACACAAACGATTCACATCCAACTATTATCATTACTCATTGGGTGAAAAACAGCAATTTGTCATCTGTTTGTTTTGTTTCTTTTGATTAAACCAAGCCTGCACATTTCGATAAACGATCGAGAGCCCTGTAGCCCTTCCAGCGTCGTCATTCGTGGAGCGATTACCTCGACCGATCAGCGGGTTCCCCAAAGAGTCGCGGCACATCATTTCGCTATTACCAGACGACGTATCAATTTCTTCGGCACCGCGTCTTGCATGAACTTTCGCACCAATATCGTGCCTGCTTCCGCATAGACCAAGCGTGCCGCTGTACGTCTATTAGTTTAATTCATTGATGAAGAATTGCAATATCAGCTGCAGGAGCGGGCTATGATTGGCTAGGCCACGTGGGACGCTAGAATTATGAGGTGGGGTATGTGTTGCGAGCGTTAAGGGATGTGTACCTGAAACTCTATCTAACGTTCTATCAATTGTTGACTGAGCGAATTCACTGTTTAATAGACATTTCACGAAAGCGCCCCTTAGAGTAAATTCCGCTAGAGTTTGGTGTGTATTTGTTGCGACCCGAGGTGTGCCTCTGCACTATTCAATCGAAGCAATGAAATTAGATCTGATTTTTTTTTAGGTTTAGATTTTTTTTGGGGAGGGTGTTGTCTGTGTAATTGCTAATTGCGTCGTGTTTCGTCATTGTGATGCGCGTCAGTTGTATTGGCGTGCTTGGTCATGTCAGGTTAATGCGAGTAGGTACCAGGAAGGTGTGAAAGCAATGTATGAGATATCACACTGACCGAATACGAATGAAAAGGTCAGGGGTGTGTTGGCTAGGTTGCTCATGAATATTCATTGAGACATTTTACAGCTTGTTTGAGTGGACAGCAATCGACAGCTGAGGTCTATTTCCCCACAAAGTGTGAACACACATTACGTGGACTGTCTTGGAGCAGGCGCAAATGGTACCGGTGCGTAGTGAGACTTGTAAAAGAGAATTCATAGTTTGCAAACTGCATAAGTAAGTAGCTGAAGAAGAACACGTAATATTAGAAGTAAGACGGGAACCTAGATACATGTTTTACTTGTGTCTGATCCTATTGCGTTTGTTTCAATAAAATATGTTCAAATCAAGTGAAATATCCACCTATGCTTGAATGAGACAATGGTGCTTAGACGTATTAATTTTTTTATTGAAACTTATAAATGGAATTAGACCTGATCATATACTGTCAAATATTCCATTGGGGGAAGAAGTTACGTTGCGCCAACGCTTGATTCTACAACACTATCAACATTGTGAACAATGGCATTATTTGATAATATTACAGCATTATAAAGTATGAACCATCAAACTACTATCAACGCGAGTCCGTAGATTCCTTACTAATGGAAACTATAGAACCAGTATATATCTAGGTAAGTGGAGATCTTCATATATAATGTATTTACTACTGCCAGGAAATATGCGTGTCCGTTTTTCTAATGCATAGTGATGTAACCCTCTCTCTTCTGGATTATGCACTGGTACAGCTCTTATGGCATGTCCGGTTTCCTCCAGCATGGAGAGGGTTAACTTTGGTTCCACTTGTGTTTTACATTTTACCAGTCATAATGCCACACGGAATGCTGTAATAGGCTTTCGTGACAGACTGGTCACACGGGCTATACTAGCACATGCAGTGATGACATATCGTGGGTGTAGGCCTACACACTGGTGTGGTCAGCTAGGATTCTGTACATAGTGTCTGTTGTATCTTGGAGGCTAAAAGAATTGTCAATTCCTTCAAATGTATGTATAGAGCATGAGGTTTAAACTATCATGATAATAAATCCATGCGATGCTTTATAAAATTGACTATTATTTTGACGTATAATGAGCAATTGATTATTTGAATTTGTTTCTTATTTTGCCATTTTAGATGCATTTTCAGAAGCATCATCTTCTTAATAGTGTTCAAAAAGAATAGTTCCTTATGAATAAATGGTTTGGTTTATAGTTATCCAAAATAACTGGATAGTTACCCATTAAATGAACTGGAACAAATAGTTCTATTTAGTTTCTCTTTTTTCACTTTGAAATTCAATTTTACACAAAATTAATATGTATTTGTTTTCAAGTGCACATGTAAACAAATTAAAATAGTTTCGTTTTAAACTTCTCGTCGAATACAAACTCAATCAATCAATGGACCATTTAAATGGCAAACTTGTGGAAACACTTTTCTTCTCTCTTCAGCAAATAATACTTAATGGTAATTTCGCATTTCACCTCTCCTCACCCTCCATGCTGAAAGTGCTTATTTCAAAAGTGTTCCATTGCACTTGCCGTCCAAGTGATGAAAAATTTAAGTCTAATAGCATCTCACAAACTCCCATTCCCGCAATGACCTCTGACGAGACTTCACCAGGAATTGAACAGTTGTCACCTGGATGTGTGGAAGCGCCCGTCATGCAATTTCCAACATGGCCGAACAGGGAATGAAGATGGTGAAAAGGAGTAGTTAATTCAATGGTTTCCTGGCTAAAGACTGGCACACGTGTGACTAAAATGAATAGTTTGCACCTCGTACAATTAAACTGCAGCGGCCCATAGAGAAATTCGATTTCGTATAGCGACCCGTTCCGTGTTTAAGTGAAACCGAGCTAAAACACTCGCGCCGGATGTGTGAATCCTCGTTCAAAGTGTAAACTAATACGTCAGCGGCGGATGCTAATTCCGGTCATTGATGAAAATTTAAAGAGTTTTGCCAGACAATTCCGTATGCCAAACATCCACAGACAGAACTGTCGCTCTTAGTGCATAGTTTTATTCCCGCCACACATGTACTTCATACGTGGAAAAAATAAAACGTTATACTGGTTTGACATTATTGAAAAATGTGACGTCATCCAATGCATTTTCGGAATGGGAGATGAATGTACTCACATTTAATCACGTAATATATTCTCAGTCTGCGGATATACTACATATAGAACAATATCTCAATAACAGTTCCTGTCACGATATATCTCCAGCGTCATTATATATCTATAGTCTAGACAAAAGCCATATCTGAAAGGGAAACATGTACGAGAGAGAGAGAGAGAGAGAGATAGAGAGAGAGGGAGGGAGCGAGAGAGAGAGAGCGAGAGAGAGAGAGCGAGATAGAGAGAGAGCGAATTAATTAATTTATTGTAAATTCTTCATTCCATTTCTCCTCGGTTTCTCCCCAATCTAATTACTTGAACTTCATATATTTACCAATAATTTGATTTTCTTAAAGCAATCTTCCGTTCCCTAAGTACAATATGAACAGCTACTGTAACCTGTACAGTTAAGTAGACGCCCGATTGTTTTTATCTAATAACCAATCCCAAGGGATCTAGGAAGACACACTCAATACCTTTTTTAAATTTCAGACTACTAAATCTTGTTTAATTTTGAAATTGCAAGTGACATTAGCTGTTTTAATTACATCTTTTTGTAATCACTACCCACAAAAAGATCTATAGGGTATTTGTAAATCCGAGCAGTCATCACTAAATGGCGACTAATTATACTTCAAGACAGAACATTAGGTGACGAAAATAACCAGGGGTCCGTTGCTCAGAACAAGTGTAGCGCTACAATAATTGTAACTGGGCTCCCGCCACAATAAAATGCGTTGACCTTACAATAATTGTAGGCTACAATCCGCTACAATAGTTCTGAGCAACTGGCCCCTGTATTGTACATTATTGAGGAATTATTTACGTTTTATAAAAACACTTCCACAAATTGTAAGACATATTTTGGCTGATTAAATGTGACGAGAACCAGTCTCGGTACCAAAGTCTTAGAAATAATCAATGTAAGTTTGCATTTCAGTAAGAAAAAACACTTGTTTCTCCGTACTCTTGATATGGACATACAAAAAAAAGAGAAGGGGAACATTTCTAGATGGATTGAATGTAAGAAAGACTAATAATGACTAGACTACGAAGACCTCCGGAATCAGAAAGAATGGACAACTGATAAAGAAGATGAAGGATGAATGATATTAAAGTTTAAAGGTTGGACCAAATGCAACCCAGAGATCTCTGCTAAAATAATCATATTCTTACAAGGCCAACTTTAATTTTTATTCCAACAGCCAGCAGGAAATTAAAAACGTGAATAAATGCAGGTGGCCTAATTTTAAAATTCCAATTTTGTGGCCAACTCAACTTTGAAAATTGATAAATCTTTCTTTTTCATTACAAATTGAAATTAATTTGTACATTATCATGATTAAGCGATCTCTAGGATCCAAATGGAAGAATTATGCAGACTACTACAGGGGATAGAAATTGAGGTAGATAAACTCACAGTGCAGAGGGATACATTTGCATGGATATCACAAAAACATATACATAGGACAGACAACAATTAGCGGTATATTTGTACAATCGTCGTAACCAGCGGACAAACTTTTATGTTTTACATTAGAGTGCATTGTACAAACATGATCATACATGAAATGAAAACCATGGGTCTCCTATACACTCCCTTGGGTATTAAAAACACATTGTGCAGTGTGACCCCTTATGTTCCAAGAATGAAAAATATAGAATTTATGGCATGTGGAGGGTTATAAAGTCCCTCGCGAGATCCCTGTTTTTATTGTTGCCTACGTGGTAATACTTCCTAGACTTACATATTGGAACTCTTCGTACAGTCTCTCATTCATTCAACAGATGTAGCCCCATGTATACTGCGTCTATGTCATGCAAATATTATCGTCCAGAGGTAGTAAACTTTCCTAAATATTCCAATCACAGATACAAAAGTAAAATATCTTATAATTATGTGTACTAAATAGTGGTTGAACATAAATTCAACCCAAATTATGACAAGATATTTAATACCACAAAGAAAGAAAAAAAACAGACAAAAAAAAAAAACGGAAGCAGTGTCAGGATCAACTTACAAGCTCAACATATATTTAAATAAATGGTTTCATTCTTACTTTTAAAAAGTTCTTTAAACAATAAAAATGCTACCAAAAAAAAATAAAAATATGTTTGAATACTGCGTATGCAAGAAGTTGTAGGTCATACTGGGTTATGTAAAATGTCTTGATTGTCTAACAGTTGAATAATGGCCATAGAGATTGAAACCCAAAAATACCTACCGGTATTTCCATCACAAGAATACAGATTAAATATGGAGATTGCTGTTGTTTTTAAAGAACGCATGGTTCTAGATCCCCAGTGAAAATGGTCCGAAGACCACAAGACATACAGCACTGACAAAACAAGGAAGATAATTAACATACAACAAATGTCTGTTACAAACCTATAATACAAACAAAAACATGTAACATAGTCAGTTGCAAACATGGCACAAACCTAAATATTTGGAAGTGGATAGTAGGTGATAATGATACTATAGTACTTTGAATTGATTTCTTATGTTGTAAAAATTACTCTGTTGTTATAATGTGGTAGCTCAAATTGAGGTCTTCACCAAATACAGTTCAACCTTGGGATAGTGCTTTCCGTTGGATAGTAATCCATGGTGGCCTTGACCTTGTAGATGAATACATGACGCATGTTACTGCTGACCACCATTACTGACCCAAATCGCCACGGGTTCACTATGGCGAGATCCTCGAGAAATTGCGCGAATTTGATCAAATCTATTTCAGACAAAAATCACAGTTGGACATGATAATTTTCAAGAGTAATGCCCCTTTGAAACTTGTAATATAAGCGAGGTTACAAGTGAATTTTCAAGCTTATTTCGATTAAATTTATCAAATGATTTATTTTTTCATTTTGCTATGTCACAATTTATGTTGGAAAAAATCGGTAAAAATAATAATAAAGATGTTTTATACGAAACACAAACGTTACATAAAATGATATAGATGTTAATATGCTGTATGGAATCATGAAAGATACGAGCTGTCACAACAGTGTATTACATGTACCAGGACTGAAAAATACGCGATAGGGCTTTTCGTCATTTTGACTCACTCATCCCATACAATATGTCATACAAAATACAGATTTTACAAACACGTTGATAGCCTTTGGTAACTATATATTGCAGTCCTGAGTTTCAACTCTATAGAGATATATTGCTCATCCAATGAAGAATTCAGAAAAGACGGTGAGACAATGCATTATGGCTGGCATACATGTAAACACTCGCAGTTTGGGAAGAAGAAAAACAACTACATTTGCAATGTAAACACTAAAAAGCATTCTACCAAGTGTTCCAATTCATTGTGAGTGTATACTTGTAAATAAACAGAAAAAAAATACATACAAACCAACAACTTGTGTATTATGAACATTCAAGCAAATACTGGATTGCGACAGTTTACCCAAACAGTGTTTCCCTGACCAAAAACACGATGACAAGAACGACTAACAAATAAACATCGCACCACTAAGATGTATAGCACTGATCAATTTATAACTTAAAAATATGGTCCCAATGATATAATGCTGTCACACAATTTGGCTCAAATCATAAACCGAAGCGCTCCTTTATTAAATACATCAGCTTCTTCTTGCCTTTATACACCAATTTCATATTCTCTATGAGTTGAGCAAATTGTATATGTCCGTCTTGAGCTAGGATGAATGTTTCGCGAGCTTTGCTGAGAAACTCTATAAAGTCTCCGTAATGGCGAGGGCTGATGTGTGTCAATTTGGAATGCGTCGTCTGGATGTACGCGTAAATCGTGGCCTCCATCAACTGCCGGAGGGGCAGCTTTTCGTAAGACAGCAATTTCATTGCTCGCCTTTTCCCCTCGGCGGTTGTGATTCCGGGCGCGGTCAGCGTGCACCGGCGCAGGATGTCCGAGAGAACGGCGGCACACTGCACGTTCTCCACCAACACGGGGATCATGTTGGCCAGTTCCGTCTTGCCCAGCGAGTGGCTGAGCGCGCACGCCCAGTGAATGTCGTTGATGGCCGGGTGGGTGTCCTGGTTGTACGCCAGGTGCAGGTTCTTCATGGCCAGGAGAGCCAGTCGGTACGCGCGGTGCGGGTAGCCGCGGTGCTCCATGTACCGCGCGATGGTGAACAGCTGGCTGGAGTTCATGACGTGGGTGGCCGCGTCGATCACGATCTGGTACGCCGTCTCGAACGCCACTGGGTCCTTCTCGCACAGGGTGAGGGCGCACAGGGCGCAGTTCTGGGGGTCTTTGGTGGCGCACTGCAGGGCCAGATTGCGGGCACACCGCGCCAGCTCCTCGTGTTGCGGGTACGTCAGCTTCAGCTGGTCCATCGTCGCGCGGGACACGACCGTCGTGGCCACTGTGCCTGGAAACGAGACGAGACATTGTCAGCGCTATTCTCTACCACCAGGGTATCCTTTGTTTTCAACATATTTTATTGTCACAAATTCAATAAGATCAGACAAAAGCGAAACACTTAGATAAGTCCTCTCCTTAGGATATCGTTTCTCGAAGCTCTCATATTTACTACAAAATCATAAGGATCCTCATAGACATCTCTAATACATTGGGATCGTGCACTTACGAGGGCTCTATTGTCTCATAGTGGATATGAGTGCTTCGAGAAACGATAGAAACTATTACAAAAAGAAAAGGATGACCATTGAGGTGAACGATTGATAATGCTGCAACGTCACTACAGGAATCTTTCAACTATTTGCGATAATGACCATTGAGTAATAAAACATAAAACACAAAATAATTTGCTGCATCCATAATTTATGATTAAGTATTTCCTGAACAGGATTATGATAAAATATATTGTTCTTGTACCAAGATCATAAAACTATATATCAAACTACTTTCTGAACAATGAAATCCCATCATATTTGAAGAATCCTCGAAAAAAATTCATCATACATTGTCATATTCAAGGAATCCTAGAATCAAGCATCTTAGGAATACTTTGAATACTTGACTGAGGAAATCAGCACTAAATGCTTACTTGTTGCTTCAATGGGGGCGAACAGCTGGAACCAGTTCTGCATGATGGAGATGAGCGCTTGAATCCCAACCTCTGTGGCGCACGTGACTAGCCACCGTACCATTTCCCGTCGACGCCAGTTCAAGGTCATCAAGGTCATTCTCATCACCTGGAACAAAGAACATCGGTAAACTTTCCCTTCAGTACTCAAATAATAAACCTTAGATTTACCAAATATTTTTAGTGGTCTTCGATAAGCAGACATTAGGTCCCTTTGCATTGATAGCAGCCATTCTTAAATTATCTTACATAGGCCTTACCTGGATTGATCGACTGATCGATTGATTTAATGATTTACAGCACTGCGGGAAACCAGCAGACTCTCAGGATATATTCATAGATAATCAGGACATAGCCCGTGAGTACTGTACCTGTAGGCCGAGTTCGAAGGCAGCGTTGAGGGCCGGCATGTGCTTGGTGCCGTCTGGGGTGGTGGCGATCTTGAAGGCGTCCTGGGCCAGCTTGTAGAGCTGTGAGGAGCTGTGTATGTGCTGCTGTGCACACTCTAGCACGCGGCGCAATCTCCCGGTGTCGCCTGCAACACACAATGTAACCTTTAGTATATGTAACTGTGGATCCCAGGATCAACATGGTACTGTTACACAAGGAAGAAGCATATGGCTAGAAGCATTCAAGACGGGATCATGTGCAAATGAAAATTACTCGATGTACAAAGGCATTTTACTTTTAACATAACCCTGTCCTAGATGGATAATGCAAGTCATGATATTAATGAAAGATTCTAGAAAGTGACTTTAAACCCCAAATCAACCAACCAACAACAACCAACTAGATGGATAAAGAACACCTGCTCAACTTTATATGGCATTCATATGGAATATGTTGTTGTCTTGAGCAAATTAAAGGTTAGATAGATATTAATTTAACAAAACATTGTTAAACTACACAATTGAGTACACTGATGTCTCTTAGATCTATTACTGTATGGAAAGTATTGAAAAATATTAGAACAATGAAACATCGGAATAGCAGTGACGACATGAAAGTGTAAACTACAAAGCCAATGGACATACTTTTGGATGCTGCCAGCAGTGTGGAGGCGAGGTCGCACTGTTGACCTTCGACATGACTCAGGATAAACCAGCGCGGGAAGCGACTGAGGATGTTGGAGCCGACGTTGTTGATGCCGTTGTCCAGATTCACCTCGTCCGTGTTCTCCAGCACCGGCAATCTGTGGTGAAAAATGTTATAAATATAGAGGCAATCTGGTGTTTATTTTTATTTTTTTATTTTTTTTTAATCGGGGTTTAGAGTTGCTTTTCACTTAAATGATGACTTGTCAGTTTAGGGCAGAAGGTTGCAGCAAACCTGTGATCATCGGCTGGTACTGACAGACCAAGGATGATATCTGCATTGCCACTCTACATCCTATCAATATCGTGTCAGAAATTCATTCTGATAATAGACAAACTGCGATAAATCTTGACAGCCATCATAAATATAAAGTTAAGAATGCTCGTAAAGATTTGAACACATGCGAGTTGAGTTATTACTCACCTCATTGCTCGCATGCCTAGCATGTAGGAGAGGTCAACATCAACAGGAAGTAGACTGTTAAAGAGATAGCGAGCGAACGTGTGCATGGGGTAACTCTCGGGGTGTATTCCAATACCAAGTCCACTGCTAGGACCACCTGTAAATGCAAAAATAATTATTTAATACATCACCATTTACGTACCTTCACAATCAATATCATAAAAATAATATAAAAAAAGAAATAACATAAATTTATTAAATAAAATGTCACAGTGGGAATAGATATATACTTTGAACAGTATCCTCAATAATTGAGGGAGTGAATATAGAGTTTAAGATCGCTGCGGGAATATTTCACCCATTTGAGACGCATTTTAAAATAGATTTGAAAAATCTGGTACAAAAAGAGAGAGACGGTATTGCTTTAAAAAGATGCACGGGCTAAAGAAGGTAACGGACTGCACACAGCTCTAGTAGACCCAACTTACCATCAAGGAAGAGCGTGGCCTGGTTCTTCATGACGCCGATGATCATGGGGTCGGTAGGGATGTTGTGCAGCAGTGAGAGGAGCCGCTCCTCCTGTTTGCAGGCCTTCTCCTGGGCGTACAGACCCGACGGCATGATCCTCTGTTGACCCAGACCTGTCACACAGATACATAGATTACATACACTGTTGGCCAACACCGCTCATATTCAATATATTCAATCAATTGAATTGAGAATTGTTTATAAAGATTAAGAAGAATAATTCAATAATATGTAAAAAAAAGTAATAACATTATTTAAAAGAAATACTTCATTCCAGGGGCCCGTTGCCCAGAACTATTGTAGCGGATTGTAGCCTACAATTATTGTAAGGTCAACGCTTTTTATTGTGGCGGGAGCCCAGTTACAATTATTGTAGCGCTACAATTTTCTGAGCAACGGACCCCAGGGCCAGTATTCTCGAAAATTCTTAAGTCCCAAGAAGTTTGTAAATACTAAAAACTTGCCAAACCGGTTTACTGTGAATTATATATAAATCTTTTCTGACTAAGAAGTCCTTAAAGTTACGAAGTTTCGAGAATACAGCCTCTAAAAAAAGAATTATTACTAATGCAGGCATGCTATTTTCCTAATGAGTCGTAACATTGGTGTTTTACCAATGAGAGCCACTTCGATGGCCAGTGTAAGGTACGTCTCCCCTGATGCTAGGCCCTCTGAGAAGTGAGTGTAGAGTGGCGTGGATGATGACGATGATGATGAGGAATGGTTGTTACTGGAACTACTGTGACTGCTACTATTCCGAGAACCCGAGCTGGACTCTGCAAATTGACAATGTTATTTATTAAATTTCAGGGTGATCGGGAAACTCTATATTCAATTGGTTGTCAAAAAGCATGAATTAATTTTAACTAGAAACAATTACATTCAATAACATTGGAATTTACGCAATGAGAGCTTTTATGTAAATTAGATATAATTGCAAAAGAAATATCCATAGCAAATTAATGTCACATGAAGATGCACCTGGTGCATAATGAATACTAGATTCAAGAATATGACCCTAGAATAGCCAAGGGAGATCATTCCCAGCAAAGCGAAAGTGAAGGGAGATAACTCACTGCTGGAGCTGTGATGGTGATGATGATGGTGGTGGTCATCGGGTACGGTTGACGCTTCAAGTAGCGTCTCGAACAGCACCGATACCGGATTGAGTGGGTGTCCAATCAGACCCGTTTGATTGACAGGCAGTTGTGACCTTGACCCACATGTTGACATACACGGATTGGCAGAAACTGTGGAGAAAAATCATGATTTTAATAGATTTATAAATTATCTCAAAATATATGCCTTCATTTTTTAGAAATATACATGTATAATTTCTGCAGCTAGTAAAATCAAAGGTTGTGTCTTACCTATATCTCTCTGTAAGTCTCGATATCTATCTTGATTCCTTTTCTGATCTTCTTTCATTGTTCTCACAATAGACACAGCCAATCGGAGGGCTTCTTTCATGTAATCATGGGACCGCAGGGCGTCTACTCTAGCACATGCTGTAGGTATATGCTCTGAAAAGTACAGAAATAATAAATGACAATCATTAAGGAAAAGCCGAGAGATAAAAGCAAGTCATGTTACATACTGCTAATGGAGTTGAGAATGTTCGTATGACATGAACTGATCCCAAGGAGGGGGTTAATAATAACAACGAGTTGTACTATAATTCCAGGACAATTTCAGGAGGGGAGGAAAAGCCACAAAACAGGAGAAAATATGTCGATGTATTATTTACCATGCCAGAGGAGAAGTCCGCGAACGTCTACGAGATCGGTGTCCCACGACGTGTGTGATGTTGCGGCGCCGTGGTGGAGAATGTGTTGTAGATGCTCGTCTGCCCACGTCAGCTGACTGGCCTCGTGTGCGTGTTGGAATACTGTGCGCGGCCGCGGTCTCTGTGACGTCGAGTCTGCACACCAACGTACGTGTTAGCAACATCATCAACATACACACACACACACCTCAGAAACGTACGTATTAGCAACAGATGTAAATATGGCATAGTAAAACAATTATTTCCTAATGTACTTTTTAATTTGAATTGAGGTTAATAGTTGTTTTCAAGGATTATTTCAATCATATCAGAGCTTTTAGAAGGCTTTTTTAATTAAAAATAAATAAATCAACTTTCAAGATTATTTCACTTATAAAATCAGAGCTTAATCAGTTTATGGCAGGGATCAATAGGAGGATGAACAAGGTCTTTAAATGTACGTACTGTTGCTGGGGCCGCCGAAGAGGTCGCGAGTGATGGGCAGGTCGGAGATCTGTCGGCAGTCGGCGTCCTCCAGGGGACACAGGGAGTTGGAGATCCACTGGTCAAGCAGTGACCGCCACTGACCCTTCTCGGACGTGGAGCAGCTGGGGTTTAGCACCACGCACACCCATAGGGCACCTGTAGACAGAGACGTACATTGAGCAGGGATAGAACTGCAATACATCGAGCAGTTCACCAAAGCCCTCATAGCATTGTCCAATAAGTTCCATAGACATTCAACATACTAAATGCCTTCTGAAGAATCAGCTCTTCGACCAGCCGTCCGGAGATCACGGAAGCGGCATTGCGGTCGTCTGCCGTGGCAATTGGCGAAAGTCAATTTTCTTAGTGAAAATTAATTATTTCCTATCGATTAAATATCAGCTTTCTGGGTTGGTTGTTTTTCCAACATATTTCAAACATCACTTTTAAAGTACATGTGCAAATCCCGAAACAACTATTTTTACCACTCACCTAGTTCGTCCCAGAGTTGTCTGCAGTTGTCAGTCATGGGCGTTCCTTGTGTCTTCCACACGGCCAGTCGTGGGTCAGACAGGAACTGCTCCGTGATGAGCGTCAACATCCGAGCACCATTGGAGTCACGTGCACGTAACATTTCTCGCACCTGAAGCGAGAGTTTGCGTTACACATTTGCGTAAAGTTACATGTCAATAAAGTTACAGGTCCATTTCAAACGAATATTCAAATACGAAAGAGAATACTTTCAAACAAACATTCGCAAAGCATTTTGCGCTGCTATTCGTTTCAGCTCTAGCAGAAAGCCTGATTGGTTACTGTTGCTCGACCAACAATCATATCAAACAGAAATACATATTACAACCAATGAAAATGCCACATGACTTGGCAAGATCTGACCTAGTTTCACAACCAGTAAAAAATATATCGTTTTCTGACAAGAGGCAGGAAAATGGAAGTTTTAATAGATGCTATATCTATATCTGAGGGAATTGCGAGGACTATTCAAGTATGTTTTAGAAGTAAGTATCGAAATAGAAATACAGCCACTGAGAATGCTGAACCCGGGTGCTGCGTGTAAGTTGTAACCCACCTTGGCAAACATGGAGTTAAGTTGGTTGGAAGAGTTGAGGTAGCCACCCTGGGAGAGGAATGTGCGAACTTGTTCCCGGACCTGTTCCTCGTCCAGATGCCAGCTGTTGTCGTCATCCACAGAGGCACCAGCAGTTGGGTCAGGGGCACCTGAAGGTCAAGGGCATGCATGTCAATCAAGGTCATGGTCATGTATATAAATCAAGGTCATGCATCGATCTCAGAACGCTCGTTTATTGAAATTGCTATAGAGTACTTATAATACTCATTATAATACAAACAAATTTAACCATCTCCCTGCTGGATTAGGCGCAGGCACGACTCTTTAGGGCATCTCCAGTTGCCTTCAGCAGGGAGAGGGTTAAAGGAGCAAGGAAATATTGTTTCCAGCTCAGAGTTTCAAATGTGCAGAAGAAGCTGGTACCTTGTCAAAGGTGAAAGCACATGAACAACAACTGTCTGAGGGGCTGTGGTGTTTATCATCTACTTTGCATCCTTGTTCTTTTTAATGAGTCATTATGAAATCATGGTAATACAATAACATTATCTACTGTTATTACTGTAGGTAATTTTATTGTTAATTTATCGTTATGTAATTTATACATAGTTAATCAAGAAACAAGGAAAACTGTTTGGTTGTACAACTTTGTTTAAATGTAAAACTGTTTGGATGTGAAGGTCATACCAAGACAATATTCAGAAAATATTTACAGGAAAAAAATATATATGGATAATGGAGGCTTTGTTTCAATTGAAATCAAAATCACTGAAAAATATTTGTTACTGTCATTGGCCAGAATATTGTACAGTTGGCCTTTGTGGAAGCCATCGTTCATTCCTATAGTAATCATGCCTACAACAACAATAAAGTAGATCTCTGGATAGCAGTTGAGAGTATGTTCAGAAGTTAATAATCAATATACTCGTATTCATTAAATGATGATTAACAGGTTCTAAGCCTACATGTATATTAATACGTATTATTCTGATACAAGATACATAAAATCACTGTCCCTTTAATCGTTAATAGTGTAATATACAGCTTGTACATTTCTGTCCTATGGCGTTCTGACAACAATCTAAATTATTCAGAAATGTTTAAAACAATCGCTATCGTTAACATATTCGAAAAAAATATTCTATGCATAATACTGATATTTTATACCAAATGCTGCAGGATATACTTGATTAAAACAAATTTGACAATGTTTTCCATCACAAAGAGAATCAATAAGGCATCATCTGTCCTTCGGGCAGTTGTTGGATTTTATTATTATTTTTAGAAGCGTCACGAATATCAATCAATATAGATGCTTTACTGTGCAATTATGTTTGGCAAATATATGTTAGGATATGTAAACATGCCTGTGTGATCATATATACTGTGTGTGACCGTTTTAATTTTCATAACATCTGGTAAGAGTTTCATGGTAATGTCACTGACATTGACAAAATACTATATGTATATTATTATATCTAAAGTATGTGTTTGTTAACTATTACTTTTAGGATGCTCATAATAATGTCTTTGTAATTAACACATAAAAGGTAAAAAAATAATAGTTAAAAAAACAAACAAACATAAAATTTGTAATCAGTAATTAGCGAAAAAAGGTAAAAATAAAATAAAAAATCATGTCTTTATAATTAGCAAATTCACGTTTTAAAAACCACCGGAATATCTTTGTATGGTAATTAGCAAATCAAGGACCAAAGAAAAACTATAGATTCATCAAATGACTGATTAAGAAAGCAGGATGAAACTAATGGATGGCTGCATGTGGCGCTATCCGACTCTCAGACGCATCAATATCAGTGTCCACACGCGCATCATGAATAAAAGTCCTTTGTTAAAACATGTCTCCATCTCCAACGAGGACGTGGCATTAGATAGATTTGAGAGAGAAGACATTAGCCGGTGATGAATGTAGACAGGCCGGTTAGCTAATTGTGTGCAGCGTTTAGTCTGCGTGAGATCCATTCCACTCACCTGGAAGCATGTTGATTTCTGATTTGGCTTGTAAGATTTCGTCGGCTATTCTCTGGGCGGTGGGCAGAACATCCGTGTGATGCTCCGCTATTAAATACTGGGCAAACTTCTGCAGCTGTTCCCTGTTCATCTGCAGCAGTGTTTCTGCAAGAAAATACAACAGTGAATATTTTACATTTTATTTTTTACTTGGGGTTTTAGAGCCAATTTCAATATTCTTTCATCACGAATAATTGATTGAATTAATGCTTTACGTCGCAGCGCGAATATATCACCCATAGGCGATGATTCACTTATAAATTATATCACGACTTATCAGGTTAGGATAGGAGGAAACCCATAATATTTGTAGCGCTAAATGCTGCAGAGATATGTCGAACATATTCAAGACTAGATGTAACAATGGAAAAGTTTGAGGAAATCTAAAGGATCTGATATGGTTTAAAATCTTTGGAGGGGAAAACAAAATGTTTGTCATTCTGGACATAAGTACACTGCTACACACTATACACAATACCTATATGTCATCTTCTCAGGATATTAAGCACTTCAGCCTGGTTATATCATGTATATATGGACAGGATATCTTATACCAGC
>JAUTBX010163949.1:0-16468 GCA_032361465.1 Lepetodrilus tevnianus
TTTTTGGTCAAAAAAAATATAGCAAAAACTGACTTAGCCCATTTATGAATACCGGCCCTGGTGTATACTAACTTACATAGGTAGGCACCTATGACTAGATAGTATTGGACGCAGATGGCGTGTGTTACTGGTGGATATGTTCACAGATCAAGGTGTTGGCTGTTGCATGATGATGAATATGTTAGACACAAGTTATTTATTACATAGATGGATATGTATGTAGTTTATATTGGTGAGTGTTTGACACGAAGTTATACATAGCTGGATATATTAAACACAAGATATACATAGTTGGATATGTAGGCTACATGTAGTGTAGCCTATATACTGATGAATGTTTGACACAGTTAATTTGTTTTGTAAAGGTTTCAAAAGATCGTAAGAGATCGAGAAGAATTGCCTTCAAAGTCTACCAAAGATTAGCGGATATGTTATACACGCCTGAGTCTCTGAGTAGCGTGATACACAGCCTATACATGTAGTTACGTTTGGGTGGATATTTTAGACATGGGTGCACATGACTGTGCACTTTTATTCATATGCATACATGCATGCTAGACACGTATGGCTGTGTGCACAGATCGATACATAGTTGTAATAGTGTAGCCTACACACTAATCAATATGTCCACATCTAGTATTGTAAGTAGTTGATCTCGGGTGGATACTTATTTAAATATAATTCTTTGACTAGAACGAAGTACAGAGATACAGTGTCCGTGAGTGAGAGATAGAGCGAAGGAGAGGGGTAGGAGAGAGAGGGATAGATTATCTATTACATTTGTACAGTTAAACTTATAATTATTTTATTATTATTATTATTATTATTATTATTATTAAATAGCACAGATATCCAGAATAACTTCTCAAATGCGCATATTATTACCACGGTCAACGGATATGTGCACTCACGTTCCTACTCAACTCCCTGGGGAGTATACAACTCGAGCTGCCATTCAAGGCGCATCAAGGTTATCATTCACATATCTCCATCTCATCCTTCCGGGTACCCATTCTCTGCTGGATGAACATCTATATAATATCGGATATGTCAATGTGAAGTCCTATTATATAGGCCATAAACATATTTTAATGGCATAGGTCCCTACATGGCATATTAAATAATATTTAGACAGAATTGATATTTCAACACGAGCTGCATATTCCATATATTCAGGATTCCTCGAGAAGAGTCCGCTTTGCTATGATCAAACTCACTGGAGTGATATTATCATTGGCGTATTATATATAAATTGTATCCGTTGACAGGTATAAACCGTTGTATGGCCGTCGTGTTACATTCCTTAACACGTATACTAGTATTGCAGTGACAATGTCTATGGCGTGGATATTACGGTATCTGACTCCAGCCCACAGCCTCACTAGCTGGGATCTCATCCCGCCCACTTTTTGCCTGTATAGGCACATACAACAGCTAAATGAGCAACCCTTCTTGGCATTCCACCTGTTTCAGTTACGCACCCTCTTAAACATGTCCCAGAGAATGCAGATTTCGGAGTATTACACCTTATGTGTCAGTTATTTATAGTGACAGATTAGACACGCCCACATGTGCAGACTGACAACTCCAGAGTCGTGCTATATAAAGGGGTTGCATTGTATCTCCACAATAGAGTTCCATATATAGCGATAGCTTTCAATTTAATTTATACACTTTTACTTATATTTGGACGACTGTATTCACTGTTACAATCCATGTATCAATGTGGTACTTTTCCGTACCATGTATAATTTCGAATTTTCAATATATTTATAGATTATGGAAATGTTGTTACATGTTGCAGTCAACTGCGGGTTCCAAATGTGTTAATGTATTGATCTAGTACAATATATGACTTGCAAACGTTATCAAATGATATAATCAAACTCCAGCGCTATGCTACTTTACTTACGAATGTGGAATTAATAATATTTACTATAACACACTCACTGTGCATAGAATTTGGTGTTAAGTTATATATGCCTACTATTAGCATAGGTATAGCTACGCAGAGCTTATGACATACGTTTTAATTACTAATATGTTTTAGATGGTATCTTCTTTCAAAAGTTATTTATACCCTCTACCCTGCAACTGTAGAATCAACTACCAATATCTACCCGAAGTAGTTCTATTAATTAACATGTTTAATTCTTCCATAACAACACTTATTGCTTGTGCTCCAAATTATTATATTTGTGGAAATAGATTGTTAAATACTGTATATACTCGCCTTCAAAAATATAGATCCAGTAACCTAAGCACTGATTTTTCTAGTAAATTGATCAGAAACTATGGAATGTCATTGTGCATGGTTATGCCCAGGAAAACAAATTGTCAGTGATCACTACTTTATTTAATGTCCATATTGTGTCATGTACAAACTCGTAATGCTGATTGTATGCAGCCAAAGGCATTTGAAGCGGCCATTTTTTTGTTTTAATAAATTCGTTTAAAAGAAAAGAAAAAAAACCCATTATTTAAAGAAACATAATTTTGGTGGTTATTTAAAAAAAAAAGAAAGAAAAAGGGACCCATGGACGACATTATATCTATTTAATCTGACTTAAATAGGCCTACTATTTTCTTTGGAAGCGATATGTTACAATTTAAACAAAATGTGCTATATTTATTTTGTTCAATGATAGGCTTATGTCTCATTATAGTTTTGTCCCAACTGCATTACCGATATAAGTTTCAAATAAAGAGATAAATGGATAAGTGTTCCACTTTTGTCTAATCCTGTTAAATAAAACATGTTGAAATCAAATCAGATAGTGCCTGGAATTTGCATTAGTATTCTAAAAGTAGTTATCAGCCAAAATAACGTGTACAAACGTATTGCCTCGGGTGTTAGCAACCATACCTTGTAGTCTATCATTATTTGATGATGATTGGTCAAATAATAATAATAATAATAATAATAATAATAATAATAATAATAATAATAATAATAATAACAATTCATTTATATATAGCGCATTTACTCAATGCACGAGGCATGCTCGAAGCGCGAAAAGAAATTACTATAGATTCAGTTACACTGGTAGGATTATAAACTTTATACATTTAAAATAAAATATATTAATTACAAATGACAACCCGCCTATCAATCCATATCTACATATTTCCAAAATGAAATAATAAATATAGTAGATATACTCCATCCCCATGAATTTTGATAAATTCATCCGAGACAATAGTTATGTTCAATGTTGTCTATTAAATATATAAGTGTATGCACATGCTATCCCTATAATAAATCATGAAACTATTCTACTTCATGATAATATCCTCGCATGAAAACATTCGCATTGCCACCTTCTCCCATCTTACTGTATTAAATGATGCATTTATATACGGAGTATGGTTTGTCTATTTGATGGTAACTTCACACGCTTTCAAGATCATTTGGACATTTCACCAACAATATTTCCATACATTAAAAAGAAGGTACAATTATATTGTGGGTAATTGTTCGTGATATCTGAGTAAGTGTCTCTGTATATATAACTAGTATGTACGTATATCGAAAGTGACAGCTCCAAATAATAAAAGTGTTTGATCTATGAATAGGCAATTTAACGTTAGGCGCATATGACTACAAAGCGACATACTACTAGTATTTAGTATATTATTGTATTATGATGACTAAATTTATTTTCAATTTGACCACATGCTTAGAGTGGTTTCCTTGTTTCAAGTACGTACACTGTCATGTATATGTGATGGCGAACTGAAGGATATATAACTAGCAGTTATACGTGTTACAGCATGTCATTGGTAAATATGCTGTCGGTCAGTACCAACACTGACTAACTCAGGACTCGGTTGAGATTTCCATAGTACACTTTAAAAAAAACCACTTTATACATGCGGAATCCAGGAATGAATGGTTCTCTTCCAACTTTTCCTTTCAGTTCGTGAAAATATTCTATTTGAGCTGACGAACTACACAGAATTATGACTTGTCCTGGGTTTTCTAAGAAACACGAAGTATTCATGCCATATGAGCATTACAATCTCCTATATTGTAATTGATAGCTACTTGATTATTACAAATGGCGTGTTCGTAAACATGGATACCGATATGCTATTACATAGATTTTAATGTATTAAGTTCTTTTAGAATGTTAGATGGTGTTGCAAAGATATGTTCACCACATTTCTCCGAAGCGTATTTGATCATTTACTCTGGATGTTTGCGATACAATACTACTACTACTACTACTACTACTAATAATAATAATAATATACTACTACTACTACTACTAATAATAATAATAATCATAAAAATAATAATACACTACTACTACTACTACTACTACTACTACTAGTAGTACTAGTACTACTAATAAAAATAATGATAATACAGCATTTTATATACCGGTAGCGCCCAATATAGTTTTATTATAAAAATTACCCTAACGTACCTACCGTAATATTCTCATATAAACAGCTACTGAGACTGAGAGGGAGTTGCTTTCATCTCTCTGAATTGCTTTTAATTGCTTATGTTAGATATAGGTATGTTTGAGTGAGAGTATATCTATCAAACCGTCGGTGATGTTGTTATTGTTAAATAGACTGAACAATCCTAAAAAAATGTCAATGACTTTTCCGTTTAATGACACAGTTATTATTCATTGACATTTTAAAGCAAATAAGTGATAAATTCAGTAACAAATTATAAAGGACATTGACAGTCTGGTACATGTATACCTATTACTGTGCAATATCATACATGAATTACACATCACAGGTACTAATTTGTCCACGTTCGTCATATAAGAAGCTGTTATTCTCACAGGTTTGATCAAAACATCACATGGACATGATTATGTCTACAATGACATGGAATAACTATATCCATGATTTACTGTGGAGTTAATTGTTTGTGAGCTGTGAAGTTCAGTGTTGTCTCCTATGTCAGCTGTGAGATATTGAGAACTAATCAGTTGTGATTATATTTTTTTAAATGGAAAACGTCAACAACAAAAAACAACATTTGTACCTCTAAGCACAGAATTTCATCATCAGTATGTGGTCTGATAAAATATTACTGACTGTGGCATTTATTACTTTCAATTTACAGATTCAATAACATGAAATTAATATAAGTAATGAATGAATATGTGAGTTAAACATGTCCTTTAAAAAGTCTCCTCCATTTACTACCATGCAAGTATGTGATTGTGAATCATTAGAGAGGTTTTGCAAACGTACCGATTACGGTTACCATTACCTTTAGGCTATGTGGGAAATCGTGTAGAAATACCTTCAAATACTTTAATTAGTTAACAGTAATTGCCTTACGTGTAGCAGGCTAGATAGTCATCAGAAACGCTAAACTACACGTGGGCCAAGTCTCTGACGTCACATACAACCGTACGTACAAACTGATGACCTAACCGTATCCATAATGGTAACCGTAGTGTTGCGAAATCTCTCTTAGTCTAATGAAATGCAGAACCACAGCCTTATTTACTCCAGCCTTATTTACTCCAAGTTTATTACACGTCTGGGAACGACAAGATAACGGTTGTTATTGCGATACTATACAACCAGTGATAACATACCTATATTACTTAGTATGAAATAGCAGATAACACACTTTCTGAGCAGTTCTATTTTCCCCGTCATTTGATATGATGGGAGTATCGGGACTCGGCTCTAACAAGTAACATGCACTTTTAGGAGATAATAACTCTTCACAACTAACATTTGTGATTTACATGACATCTGAAGCAATAAACAGGATACAGCTTAAGATATTCTTGGCATGGTCGGTGACAATCGTGGAAAAAGATACTAGGGCACCAGGATTAAGATTCAAACTCGTATCTTCAGAATCTTCAAGATTTGTAATGAAACAAGCTATCACCTGGCTCTCACTACAACTTGTACAAGTCTGCGGTGTGACCGGTGACAATGATATTATTAAAAGGTGTTAAGCACGGGTGGTACATCTGTAGTATGACCCACAAACAGCCTCACATACCACACAGGTGTCACTTTAACTTCCTGAATAAGTCATCCATGAATATAGGGTTTATTTGATATTAATGTTTGTATTATATATATCATGCAAAAATTATGTGTGGATCACTCATCAAGGAAGTGGAAGTGACAATGGTGTGGGATATCCATAATGTAAACATCTGCTACCAAATTCAAAGCTAAATAATTTAATAATCAATGATGAATAACTATGAAAGAAATTAGTCATGTAGACAATAAATAAATTTATTGTTAATCCAACAATCTGATTGGTTCACGTGACCTCAAAACATTGCGTTCATACTTCGATGAACGAAATTTTCTTGGGCCAGGTGCTTGATTGATAGTTTACCGGTCGCGGCTAATGTCAATATCAAATATTATCATGCTGCGCTTGGAAGTTAAATTATTTAATATAAACATTTTTGTTATTTCTGACTATCAAATGAAAGTAATCTCTACCAATTTGGTACATAATTTATTTATAAGGATTGACTGTCATTTTCTTTACGTTCATCGAGGTATGAACGAAAAAACGGATGTGCAACTTTTGTATGAACCGCTTCGTGGATTCATACAGTTTGCACATCGTTTTTTTCGTTCATACCTCGATGAACATAAAGAAAGTGACAGTCAATACTTAAATAAATAACAAATTAACAACTGCATACTGTTCATCATCGATGTTCACACTACTTAAAATATACCTACGATATCATTCTATTTGTAGGTCTGCAAATTTCAAACTCATCCATAATGAGTAAATGGTAACTACAGATATTATGGCAACAACAAGTGTACTGTGGTATGATGGCAACACTGGTTCTAGAGTTCTCTCCACTAGGAGTGGCATCTGTTTCACCAGGATGATGATGATGATGATGATGATGATGATGAAGACGATGATGAAGATGATGATGGGTGTGTGAAACAAAGCCCAGGACATTCACATGCAGTCCATGCAGAGACACTCAAGTTAAACAAGTATTTCTGCATTTCATTTACATCAGGGCAATGCGACTTACTCGTCTGAATTCCTCAGCGTGAACTTAAATAATAATTATGGAGTTTTCCCATGTAAAATATTTATATTCTAGATGTCCTTTGAGATACTTTTATGTACTTTCACTGAATATCTTTGCAACACATGATCTCACCTATTATGTAATGACTTTCTTTATCTAAGTAAATTACAAATTACATTTGCTGGAGCTGTTAATGGTTAGTAATTAAAACAAATTTAATTACTGGTGGCATTTTATAATGCTATTAATAATTAAACGTATATGCTTAATGGATTTATTTAGTAAGCTGTTGCAGACCATCACATTTAAATGAGCCACAGGGGATCAAGCATTATCTTTCTGGTTATAATCACGGAATGACATGGCTGAACTTGCAGGTTTAAAACAAGAATGTGCAACTAATACTACTGTGCAGGTGTTGCAGCTTTCTAACTGCAAACTGACAAGCCGTAATGCAAGCAGATTTTTTTTTCTTGAATCTCAAACCACTAAGTAGCATTATGTTAAAGAGTTAATAGTAGAGGGCGTTGTAAATATGATGGCAAGATTTGGGCAAGACATGAGTAATACAAGGGTAATATGCCTGCATACACCTCGGACAAGGCGAGGGTACGACATGGTGACGGAAACAGGGCTGACCATCATCTACGTGTCACCAGTCGAAATAATTTAGAAATATATTTGATGGTCAAAACCCATACCCATAACAAACCAAATCCATTTCAGAAGTCTGGACAGGTCATATAATATAAAGTATAATACTGGTAATATAAATGAATGTTGTTATTATGAAATCAAGATACAGTTTATGGTGGGGCCCCAGCCAGGGCGGTCAGAGGTCACAGACACCCAGCCGAAAGTTGAGCCGACCCTCCAAGGCTAAAACAGTGACTGGTCACAACCTGAACAAACAGGACTGACAACCCTGTCTGAAATAAGTGAGACTAGCCCACAACTAATCAGCCAGACACTACTGATTCAATGCCATTCCATACATACACAAATAAAAGGAAAAAAGGTCAACTGTGTTTGTACTTGCACTTTACTTCAAGGGAAGGAAGCCAGACAACGGAATACCATAGCAACTGTCAGAGTCTGAATTGATTATAGAAATTCATACCAAGATTTGATCGGGAACTAATTGTTCTATTGAAAAAGATACAAAAAACAATCATGACAATAATAATAATAGCAATGTGCAATCTGCATTGCAATAAATCGTCGCTTTACAACATGTGAATATCGGCGCGGGAAACAACAGACGCGCACAACGCTCCACTTGGCGATTGCGAAACTACGAACGTCACAACGCAATTTTGGTGTATAGGAGATAGGATTCGTTTTGAGGGCTAGCATGAAAATATCAATATAATTTAAACTTGCATTTCTATAAATTAATTCCACAATAATCATGGTAGACAATTCATAATATCAAATGTTCTATGAAAGTACACCTTTCTGAAATGATACAGCAGGTAATGGAGAATAAAAGGTTTGTTTTGGTCAACGCAAAAGAGTACATTTCCACAGCTTGTACACAGAGAAACGCCATATCTGTGTCTATTATCAAACATAGCCTCCCAGTGGCGTACATGGTCACATGACTTTGTGTATGTATACACTACATAATCAGACATACATTCCTCCATTGGGAGTAGATGATCTGCATGTAAACTCGGTAATTCAGAGCAGTTTTCTCAAGGATCGGACACTGATTTCTCAATAAAACATGGGGATAGAGTTTGGAATGGCTGCCATGTCTGACATAAGAGGGTGACCTAATGGTTCATACGTTACCCACTGACCCACATTCCAAATGTTGTGGGCAGAGGCACCACCGTTATGTCTCAGCAGACAGCCCACAGCATACTGGCTGTTTTTCAAATCCTACCGACAAATAGATAATTGGGTATGTTTCCCCGTAGTATTACAGAGGTACTCACAGCGTGTGACACAACTGTCATGCCACGGGTCCGTCACTACCGCCTTCAATCACTGGCAACACATCCCTGCTTGGCCACCTTCAATACCAACATTACATTCTCCATGCTAGACACTGAGCTACAGTCGGACAACCGCGAGCAACACGCTCCCATTCACATGCTGAAAGAACAAAATCTTGTCCCTCCTGCATTGGTTGATCAGTGCTCCAGCTCCGGTACTTCCTAAGGTCACCGATTGAGGTCAAGGCAGCCATATTTGGAAACTGCATGGTTAGAGGGAGGGCTCCCATTGGTGTATTTCTGTGTCGTGGTGACATTTTCAGTATAAATGTGTGAATCTGTTGTGCCTCTCCCACTCTACAATTCTGTGACAATCTGTTGTGCGACTTGGTGGTGGTAATGCATTGATTAAAATTAACGTAACCGCACTGCGCTACTTCAGGTACTAAAGGGAACAAACAACTCTGCCTCACACCACGTTCTTCCCAAGGACTCAACGACTCACAAGGGCTCAATTACTTGTTTGTACGAAAAAAGGTGGATAGGTATTCCAAGCATTGCCTACATAAACTGCATTGTTTATCATAGGAGGAATCACGAAGGATTTATGATCTACTGTAGTAGTCTTAGGATGTCTATAGAGAAATACTATTTGGCATACAACTTAGAAGCAGCGATACATATCACATGTTCCAGGTGCAACTTATTAATAGCAATGCGCCATGTTGACTGTATAGTATGCATTAATATGCAGAATACAAACTACAGTACTTCCTGGTACACACGCACCAATTGTTGTCAAATTACAATCCGTTAATGCAGTAAACAATGTAAGTTTCAAATAAATGATGATCATGATGATAGCTATCAATGTTATACCTGGACAGGCATTATATATATGGAGCATGGCATAATTCAATTAGGAATTATATCATACTACTACTACTACTACTACTACTACTACTACTACTACTACTAATAATAATAATAATAATAATAACAATAATAATAATAATAATAATAATAACAATAATAATAACAATACTAATAATAATAATGCATTTTTATAATGTGCCTATTCCATGTACACATGCTCCTGGGGCTAAAAGGAAAGACTGAATTTTCCATAATATAATCTTCTAAGCTTTGTGTAGTACCACTGATATGAAGATGAGGAAAATAGTTATTGATTATAATGTCAGTTGTGAACAGCAAAATAGAACAATGATATAATCCTTGTGTCTGAAATAATAGTCATTTTTGCAAAGGC
This sequence comes from Lepetodrilus tevnianus, assembly GCA_032361465.1. NCBI lineage: Eukaryota > Metazoa > Mollusca > Gastropoda > Lepetellida > Lepetodrilidae > Lepetodrilus > Lepetodrilus tevnianus. Next base: position 10,239 of record JAUTBX010163949.1, read on the forward strand.
ATAACATGATAACCTAATTGAAACTGGTGGAATAGTATTTTTCAAAATATCTGGTATACATCATGCCATGGTTGGGGACTTGATTTGAATTTAAATATAAACTTCTAAAAGAAATGTATCTCATTGAAAAAGCTCAATATTTGAAGCTGTGGAATACTATAATAAATAATCATTTTTAAAGCATCACTGATATGCATGGGTAGTTGTATTATTTCCCATTATATGTGATTTGTGTGTGTTAATCTACATTAGCTGTTCTTTTAGAAAGATGCATTTCACAATTGTGTTGTTTCAGGTCAAGTCTTACTACATTGAAATATATAGTCTCTCTTAAATTATCATCCTCCCTCTCAGTCAGTGTTCAAATCTAGCTTAATATAAAAACATATATCTCTTTCAACGCTACAACTAGTATTGTCCCTCCAAAGTACATGTATATGTTTATGTGCTTTGAACATGCTGTGGAGTATTGCACCAAATGAATATCCATATAATTATTATTATTATTATTATTATTATTTAATATCATGTTCATAATTACATTACATTTTCTCACATTTGCAAGGTGTTCCACATTAACTGTCACCCTAACTGCCATTGCCTCCTCTATATAACATGTAAGTTATAGCGCAATTTGGATTTTATATATTTTTATGATTGGTGTGAGAAATCATTCATGGATTGATCACACTGGCCCAAATGCCATTCCGTTTGTTTTCCGAACAGGAATTTGGGTGTTCGGAAAGCGAACGGATCATATTCTGGAAGCATTCATTGTGTTCTAGGAGCATACTGGCTGTTCGGCTCCGTATGGATGCATACGGAACAGCATTCGGTAGCTTAAATTATTTTTGTGCATGTTCAAAATAATTTTCATCGACCATCCGAATGACCTGAATGTGTATTCGGGAAGTATTTGGGAAGCATTCTATGGAAGCATTCTAGGAACATACAACATGTACGGAAAACGTTCGGGAAGCATGCATCTAGTACTTGGTGCATTTGGAATGAAAATTTGGAGGGACAGGGTTCCATATATGCTTTCCGAACACCCCGAATGGACCTAGAACATGACGAATGCTTTCTGCGTAAGCCGAAAACATTTGGAAAGCGTACAGAAAGAGTTTGATCCATTCTGAAAGCATTCTGAAACCATACTGAAAACATTCGGGAAAACAAACAGAGGGAGATTCAGTGATATATTGGGGGAAACACATTCGGAGGGACATTCGGCCAGTGACACCACTTTCGTATACGGAAAACAAATGGCATTAGCGCCAGTGTGATCGACCCATCATTAAAATACAGTTGCTCTTTTTATCCATTATCGCTCCATTATTTTTCAGGAATGGACAGCTATCGCTCCATTATCTTGTACATGGTATTTTCGACTTGTAGTTTTCAAACAACCATCACATTTATAAAATATCTTGACAGAAGTCAGGATCGAACTCAACATTTCTGATTAGGAATCCTATGCTTTACCACCTGAGCTATGCAGGCTACGAGAAAACAAACACAAGTTCATCTAGTCTTTAGAAACAGTGAGAAGCATCCATTCATTTACACGTGCAGCAGAGTATTCATGCTAAGCTTAAATATCCACGTGTAGATTAGACAATGCACAAGGTACACCTGAACAATATGTCAGTTGGCCGAGAGTAGAATTGAGGCGCCCTATGAGACACCCACAATTTCCCATTTTCATTTTTGAAAAATAGATTTCAGTGGTTTTTTTTATTGATATGGAAAAAAAATCATACAAAAAACACTAACTATCAATGCAATTTTGCTAAATACACTTTAGTTCGCTGTATTTTAAGTGAGGGAATGTCCTCGTAACTCCATTCCTAAAAAAAATCATGTTTTAAGGAATGGAGAGTTATTTGTATTTATGTTTTTCAGTGTTGTTGTGCAGTCTACTCTGCCAAATATCATGAATAATTTAGGTTACATACAAGCTATTTCATTGATATGGTCTGGTTAGTTGGAATACAACCTGTCTATCTGATTGGTCAGTAGCATCCACAGAAGTATGGATACTGTATACATACACACTACATCTCGTGTCAATATGATCAGAATCCATGTCTGATAATTCTGGTAAGTATGGATACTCTATGTATGTACGGTATACATACTATACAAACTACATCTTGTGTCAATATGATCAGGATACATACATATGTGTAGCTGAGAATCCTGGTAGTCTTCTGGACATCAATTCACAGTACGACATGACAGACAATGAGTTCTACAACATATAGCCAATGTAGTTTCTCCTGTTATAATCAACGATATAATTGTTGCATGTGTAATAATTGTAAAGCACTTTCAACTTTTAAGTACTGTAATAAAAATTAAATTAAAATTCAATTATCATCAGCACCTATCATTTATACATAATGAGGTAAATCATCAGCTGTAAATATAAAAATAACACTTTAAACCATGGAATGATAATTGGTTATAATCATGTGCAGTGTATCTTGTGCATGTTTATCGATAAACATGCTTGCCTTGTCTTATACAGGTTTACTGTACGTGAAGAAGTTTTATTTTTATTTATTTGCAGTTTCATGTTCAGTTATGTTGACAAGAGCATTTCTTAGGTATGTTTATGTTGACAAGAGCTGGTCTTATGAAGGTTAATCTTGACAAGAGCATATTTTGTTCTGGTTTAGATTGACAAGAGCTTGTTTTGTGCAGTTTTATGACAAGAGATTGCCATATATGCTGGGATGAAGCTTGTCTTGTGAACTTGATGAAAACAATCTAGGCACTTAGTAAAGTGACTTAGCATTAATTTCATATGCAATCGAAAACAAGTAAAAGCTGTTCCCACTGATGGAAATACACGACAAAGAATTACAGAAAGATATGTGAACTGTTCCACAAGCATCAGCATGATAACAGCACAGTTCAAATTACATGTGTGGTGAGAATTACGCTCATTTCCATGCAAGCTGCTGGGATTTCATAATCTGTGTACATACATAATATCCGAGTCCTATAATCTGGGTCTCTCACAACGAGTTTTGCCATACAGGACTCATTAGTTGTCAGACTGACGACTATTTCACTGCACCTGCATGGATAGAAGCTTACTTATAAGACCTGCTACTAGTATTAGTATGCAGAGAACTAATCTAAACATGCTGAATAGTGATTTGAATCGTCGCAAATGGATGACGTTAAACTCCATATTCACTCACTCATTCACTCTAGTGACTTGAAACCAAAGAAAAATCACAAAACACAAGTTTAGGCATGTAATAGAACATGTATTAAAGACAGCTGTCGGTCATGGTCTATACTGTAGAATAGTACGATACCTTTACCATTGTAAGACAGGGCTCTGGCTAAGAACTAGTGTCTTCCATTCATGTGGTATACCATAAAAATGGCACCTTGGTGACAGAATAACTAACATGAAGGCAGCTTGGTGACAGAATAACTAACATGAAGGCAGCTTGGTGACAGAATAACTAACATGAAGGTAGCTTGGTGACAGAATAACTAACATGAAGGCAGCTTGGTGACAGAATAACTAACATGAAAGCAACAAGGTTATGTCCAAATACAATCAGATCAATCAAGATGGTCTCCAAAATCCTCAAAAGATTGCAAGTACCAGAATCGGAACTAATATCTTACCAGCACAACACTTATTTAATTGTTCAAAGACCAACATACAATCAGGAACATATGCATGACCATCAGCCTGCTGGAGTGCCAAGATGAGGTGATCGAGATGAAGTGATCGGTATCTTCTAGGAATGCCATAAATGTCCACAAGTTCCTTTCAGCAATCATTCATCTGAAATATCTGGTCCTGCCCTCTCTACATAAAACTCGCTACCACTATTTCTGAATAGTATCAGATTTACTACTGCATGGACAGTTAAAAACATCAACTTGTGGTGTTTCTGTGATAAGCAATTTCGGGATTAACCTCAATCACACTGTACATTTCTGAGATTAGCCTCAGTTATCTGCTAAATGGATTTACAAATACATATTAATTTATTATTAGACCATTCTGTATTGAGGGCAGCAGATGTTTCTTGAGTGCATGGTGTCAATACATTGTATAGATAATCTATCTAGTCCACTCTTAAGGAGCTTATAATATGACCATTCAGATATCGACCTGGACACCAAACACTCCACTACTGTCATCGATACTGAAAATAGAGTACGGTCCCTGTCATCTATCCTGAAACTAGAGTATGGTCAGAATATATAGGAACATCCCTAGGCTAAAGCAATCCCTTGAGAATAGAGATATTTTTACAGATGAGATGTAAGAGAAGATTATTAAAAACAGCTGCCGATCGGTCAGTGCTGTAACACTGTAACAGAGTAATACTAAGAAATGTCTATAGCATCAAATATATTGAAGAGAATACCTTCCCTCTGGTATTCTTTTATATTCCCGCTGCGATGAAAAGCACTATTTTAATCAATCTTTCATACTGTATAAGACTAAAACATGTTTTGAGTAGACATGCTCGAGTAGTTGGCACTCAAGTAGAACTAGCATACATGACACACATACTAGTGTTACAGGTTACAGCCTATTGTCTATCATGGTCTATAGGACATGAATGTGACAAATTAAATATTGCAATGTGTACTAACAGAAACATTAACACTATATATGCTGGAGTGAGTGAGTGAGTATATGGAGTTTAACGTCGCTTAACGTAGAGTTTAACGTGCATCCACATGATCGATATTGAAGTTATATTTGTATTCTTAGAAAACATTATTTCAAATTTCTGTTCATTCTCTAATTTGTTAATGTTGTATGATGAATAAACACCACCATGTGAAAGATGTGTTATCTTATTTTTTTTCCATTCAGTATCTTGGCACAGTATTTGTACAGGAACATGCATTGAGTAACAACTAACATACCATTAAAATTGAAATACAAATTATCCTCAATATTAAAAATAACTACTCACATTTATTTATGTTTATATTAGAATCCAAGCAACTATCAGTTATAACATTTCTTTAAACTTTACATTGTACAAAGTTCTAATGAAATCTGGAAAATAATATTTTTTGCAATTTTATATATTTTCAAAAGTTAAAAACAAGCATCACAGATGGAGCAATAATTTACTCACCTAAAGCTCTCATCCTGTCATGTTGTTGTGTCATTACATTGAAATATTTGTTCTTGCATTTTAAGTATCGAAAATTGAACGTTTTCAAACACGAGTGAACCTTCTCCCTGCTGAATAAAATCAAAGAGTTCTATTTCTGCATTATATCTGGCAAGTTAACTCAACGTCCTTTAAAGTTTTCTAAAACGGAAATCAAATCAAACAGAATATCATTGATAAATATTATAAAAAATAGCTTTGTTGATAACACTATCAACTTCCAGTCTACCAATGAATCGGTCATTGACATGGGTGTTCGTATCCTCTGCCTCACACAGCTTTCCATTCCTTCATGTGTTACATACAGTACTATAATGCTTGTACGAAAACCTGCATAAATTGATGTTGTGTTTCTATGTCTAATTACATTCCCTTTAGCTATAGCTTATTCAACATAGATAAGGCCATATCGGGGCTCGGACATTCTTTTTCACGAATCGTCTGTTACTAGGATGTTATCATATACTGAGATACATGGTGTTCTCACTTAGAAAATGAGCAGATAATACACTCGGTACAGTGGTATACATGGTTACAGGTATATATATACGTTTTATGTGAAATTTCGGTTAATGATCAAGAACCTGAATAGTGGTAGGTGATCATGTTAAGATCAATAGTAATACCAGTGCTACGTAATGCAAGACTATGGTCGCCATGGTCACAGCAGATTGGTAAAACTGATGCCAACATCTGGTCAACATTCTCACAGATATTAATAACAAAGAACTATATGTGTAGTCATCATGATGGTCAGATACAGGATAGTATTAACGGTGGCCGGCTTAAAACTACCTGCCCAGTGTCATCATGATCACGTGTACATGGTGTATGAAATACAAAGTTTGGAAAACTTCCACATGTTCCAAGGAATTGAGGAATATGATGTCGTGACTTTTAAAATCAAAGTTGTAAAATTTGGAAAAGCTAAATAAGCTAGATGGGAGCTTTTAATATTCTAATATGCACAAATTGTGTGTGTGTATATATGTGTGTGTGTGTGTGTGTGTGTGTGTGTGTGTGTGTGTGTGTGTGTGTGTGTGTGTGTGT
>JAUTBX010164060.1:0-16462 GCA_032361465.1 Lepetodrilus tevnianus
AAATTTCAAATTATTATAGCAATGCTGTAGTTAACAAATCGTAAATCAAAAGTAAAATTGCGTTATTTGTGCCTCTCCGTATATATCGCGCAAATATCCAGAATAACTGCTGCAACGCAGTTTTGTGAAAAAGGGTGAAGAAGTATCATCTTTAACCCTCTCCCTACTGGATTAGAAGCAAGCACTGCTCTTTAGGGCATCTCCAGTTGCTTCCGGCAGCAAGAGGGTTAAACTTCATGAATGAAGCGAGAATTTAATTTTGTCTTGAAAGTGCACATTCACATTTGTCTGATATACGGATGTTTTTTCGTGAGATTGTTTCATGGGAATGGAGCTGTAGCCTTGATAATGTATACCTCTCCTTGCTGGATTAGACACAGACACTGCTCTTCTGGTAATCTCTGGTTGCCTCCAGCATTAGAGCGAATATGGAGTTTAACGTCGCTGCAGGAATCTTTCACCCATTTGCGACGACTCCAGCATAGATAGAGTTGAGCCAAATCTGTAAGCACCAGTCTATATTTTGTTGGCAGGTGGGCTGGGAGACGTTGCACGAAGAGTTCGACAAGCTGGTGAAGAAGTACCAGGACAAGAAGCACCACGACGATATCTTCAACCAGCTGAAGTCTGCCGTCATCGAGGGTTCCAAGGAGAGACACAAGTGGGATTCGAAGGCCGAGGATAGCCTGGTACGCATGGGCCATGTTCAGGATTCCAATGCATGGCAATTTTCCGCAGAAATCTGCCGATTTATTTATTTGTCCAAGAGTCGATGTATTTGCACTGGGTGTTGTTTGAGGACAGCCTATGCATGGGCAATGTTCAGGCTTCCCACGCATGGCAATTTTCCACAGAAATATGCCAATTTGTTTTTCCATAATAAATTTGTATTTGAAGCAAATTGCACATTGTATTTATTGTATTTCAGAGGGTGATACAGGTGAATATTCTGGAAGACAGATCAGTGACAGACAAGCGACAGTGGGACTCGTCTATCAAGTTCATGGAAGAAACACTTGGACTCAAACTCAAGCAAGGTATACAGATTTTTCTTCAATACATATTTACAAAATTCCAACAATGTTTTTTCTCGTACCCTTAATCTTCTGACCTGCTAGATTAGGCAGAAGTGTAGCCCTTTGGGGCATCTCCGGTTGCCTTCAGCATGGAGAGGGTTAAATCCAATAATGTTTGTCAAAACATTTTATCCACCATATTTCATCATGTATTTTGTTTCCAAATTGTTCTCATATTGTATTTCATTGTCGATTTCTGTCTACCCATTTCTCATTCCATACTATTTCATTGCTAAATTTTGTCCAAATTTTTTTGTAACATATTTCATTGCATACAATTTTTGTACCAACCATGCTGTTTTTTTCGCTGCTTTCTATCCATTTCTTTTCTCCTACCATATTTAATTTCTGACAATATATCATATCGCTGATGATTTGTGACCAAACTTTTTCTCTCGCCGTGTTTGATAGTGGATTCATTTCTGTCCACGCAGCTGAGGAATCGCTGAAGAAGCTGACGGGTCCGGGGATGTACGACCAGTGGATGCACTGGCAGAGTCAGACCCAGGAAAACAAGGACAGGTCCGCCACCAAGAACGAGCTGGATAAGTTGTTCACCTCCGACCCGGTGAGTTGTGCAAGTCCCCAAATTTTTAGGACGTTTCATGCTCAATTCAAATATTTGGTCGTAAATCCCCATATGAAATCTCAGCTGGAGCATGACATCGTACTAGTAATCTCGAAGCCAGGCCCCGAGATTACGAAACTTTGTTGAGTACGGTTTCATGCTTTGTTCATCAATCTCCATGTAAAATTTGAGCTTGAGCATGAAATGTACTCAAAATGTTTTCTGAGTACGATTTCATACTCAACTTGTGCTGAAGATTTGTTGAAGATTTGTTGTGTTGAAGGTTTGTTGTGGTTCTGTTTTTCAGCAGCATAAGTCTCATATGAGTGGAGATGAATTGACGACAGTTCGGAAGAACCTACAGTCTCAGGGATTTGCTATCACCAATGACTTTGTGAGTAAACAGTTATTATTTTATTTCAAACGTTTTCTGAGATTGTATATTCCTGTTCTCCAAAATCTTCTTGAGGAATCAACTTCCTTAGGACTGAGAAATCAGAAAACTAAATATTTTGCATTTTCACTGCTTTTCATTATTTTCTTATTGTGTTTAGTAATTTGACTGCCTGGTGAAATAACTAGGTTTATGTGTTTTTTTTGTATCCTCCCTGTACTGGATTCATTGCACTTGCTTTCTTTCAACAGTGGTCTATAGCAGTCGTTATTCTTTTCAGATTCGGGAAACCTGGTATCACGTGTTCAGAACCAACTTCTTCAGGAAATCTCTTTCAAAGTCACACGAATGTCGGAAAGGCTTTTTCTATTACCAAAGAGGATTCCAAGAATCTGGGGTACGTTTGGTCAAAAATTACATCGCATTGGAATTATTACGAGTATTGTTTGATTAAATGTGGACTATTTCATATTTCTTTTCTGATGGAATTCCATTTGTTGATTTATTTCAGTTGGAATGCTCGGATGTCATATTATTTTGGAGGTTGCAAAGAATGTTGGAAGTCACGAGCAATTCGCTGCGTCAACAGGTTGTCAATAACGAGGGTAAGTCTCACGGACATGTTGCAAGGCATGACCTAGTACCTCAGCTAGCAGGCAGAAGGAGTGCGTGGTAGCACAGTGGTATTGTCAGACTTTGGACCCAGAAGTCCCAAGTTCGAATCCACCCCAAAGCCAAGTTCGCACCCACTAGCTGAAACCCAGTGTCAATGTTCGTAGAACTTGCCTTTCCAACACGATAATGATAGATGTCCTGTCTTAATTCACACAGTGATGTTAGTATCATTGGTGCATCAGTACTAACGCATGTAACTTTACCAGGGATCGAAATTAACACTAGTCCTCTAGCCTGGGCCGTTTCTCCCGATGATAAAGATGTTATTTGTATCACTATTCGGGCTAGAAAGAAATAAAGTTAGTTTCTATCGCTGCTTTTAATTTACTGCAACTCTTGTGCTGTGGGTGTTGCAGGTTTCCTCATGGCATAATAGTCCAACAACAAGCTGTGATATTACCAAAATCATCACAGAAAGCGATTCCAAACAGCAATTAATTTATTTTTTTAATTTAATAAAAGTACATAGGCTGGTATGGAATGAGAGACTGGTCACAATGTTATGAACATTTTTTAGTACAATTTATTTCATGGGTTCAAATTTTGCATTGGGAAAACGCTGAGTTGATTTTAAGATATTTCGTGGCAATTTTTTATATTTTTTTAAAGACATTTTATTTCTTTCTTTTTTTTAAATACAAAAAGATTCTGCAAATTGTACTCAGTACATATTCATTTTCCTCAGGACCTTGTCGATTCATGCATTCCTGTGTTTCAGCTCGTCGCTTGGAGCGGATCATTAAGGAGACGCTTGAAGACTTGGGAGAAGATAAGGACCGACTGGAGAAACTACTGACAGGGAGGAGGGTTCTGTTGGCTGAAGAACTCAGTAAGTAATCTTGCTTTCTGGATAGCTGAGTTTGTATGTTTAGTATAGAACCAGTTGGGAACTGCTGTATATTTCAGAATAGCATTGGGAGGGGCGGGATGTAGCGCAGTGGGTAGAACATTTGACTTCGGAGCCAAACATTCCAGGTTCGAATCCCGCCCCGGGGGCACGGCATGAATGTTTGAGAAAATTACCTTTCTGGCGCAATATTGATAGAATGGGCTGTCTGTAGAGCGGCAATGCAGTTATTATCATTGGTATTGTCAGTACCAGCCGGTGCTCGCAGGTTTGCTGCAACATTCAGAAACTCAAACCTGAGATAGAATTTCATGGAACGTTGAAGAATTTGTTTTGTAATTTTCACACAAAAAGGTAGAATTAAATTGTCACTTGTTAGGAAGAACTTTCAATCTTTTTTTTTATCTCTTTCTTGCAGAAAAAGTCCGGCAAATTCAAGATAGATTAGAAGAATTTATTCACAATCTTAACAAAGAGAAATAATACAAGATGAACTACAAACTGACGTTTAACATGAGGGGAAAGTATTCCCGTAACAACCAGCATCGGATGAGTGTTTCCTTCACCCCTGAAATCTTAACACCCTGTGACCTTGGAATGACCTTGACATTGATAGAATCAGTGCTGTGTGCAGAGAAAAACAATTGCGCTCCTTTCCCAAGGTCGATACTGTCGTATCCAAATGGACAATGCGTGTGTTTTCTGAAGTAGTCCTTGTTATTGAAGGCTCTAGTATGTACTCAATGGCTGTGTGAAGTTTCTAGGAAGGACGGAATTCCGTAGCACTACTGTAGATATGTGGAGATGGACTGTGGAGATGTGGAGATGGAACTCTCGAATGGATCCGTAACGCCAAATCGGAACAGATTCCTGAAGATGTAGGGTGCCCTTTCAACAATAGACCGAGAATTTCTTAAGCTTTTGTTTTATCTAAGAGTAGTGACTGAAGACACTTAGGTATAATGACTGCAAGCATGAAAACGGTGAACATAAAAGTAGAGACCGAAGACGGATGGTAGACGATGATAGGCTGGTTCCACCAACATGTTTTGAATATCGTGTTCTCAAACATCTACAGTTGAGAATTTGTGAGTGAAGACGCTGAGGATGAACTTATTGAAATATGTTTTTTAATGTATGTTTTGCATGATAGGATCACACAGAAATGAAATTTGGTGAATGTTAGAGCCATTTTTGGTCAGCGACTTGGTTGATAATTTTGCAATATGTGTGTCAACAGTAGTAAATAGATACAGTTGTGTACAATATTTCTGCTATTTAATAGTGCCATTCCTTTGTTATGTCCGCTTACTTTCCTACTACAGATACTCTGTGAATTTACTCCTGGCAACAGATTATTTATGGAGATATTTGAAAGATTTATTTTTAACATACTACTATAGGAATACATGTACGGCATTGTACGCGTGTGAATGAGTGTCTTAACCCTCTCCCTGCTGGAGTAGGTACAGGCACTGCTCTTTAGGGCATCTCCAGTTGCCTCCAGCATGGAGAGAGAGTTAATATTGGTGCATTAATAAGACTCTCAAATAAATATGCACAAATTCTGAGAACCATGTTTATCATTTAACCAAATTATTCAAATTTAATGTACATGTAGAAGTTTACAGTAATGCAGTCTGAGTATGAAGATTGAGAATAGCATAATTCCACCCAGAATGCGTAAATTGTTTCAGTCTTCTAGTATTTAATGAACTTTGACATAACTTATATTGAGCATGGTATCCATGTTATTCATTGCTATTATCCACTGAGTAGAATTATCGACATTGTTATGTACACCAAATAAGCAAGCAGCGACCTCTATTTATGTGTACACCTAGTGATGATTGGTTCACTACATGTAGTTGTAACATGATATAAATAGAGCAGATAATTGTAGCTAAGTGTTTCAAAAAATAATCATCTTTGATAATAATTTTACTGTTTTTACGATCATTGAATTTCTTGCCAGAATTACAGTTAAGACATTAATAATGTGTGCATTTCTATTGCGCCAAATCCATGCTCTAAAGCATCGTCAGAGATGGAAATTAACACTAGCCCGGGCCATTTCGCCCAATGCTAAAGCTATTTTAAGGACTAGTAGTCTATATTTGTCTGTAAACTTTTGTTATTTGTATCACTATTCCGGCTAGTATAGTTGTAAGTTTCCATCCATGATGTGATAGTGCTACATTAGTAAGTTTCATTCCTTAATAATTTTCTATGCTAGTACAATTAGTATTCCATTTTGTATCTTCTATATATACACAGGCTTATGATTCATTTATCTTCTCAGGTTGATGAGCCAAGTAAAATCTGAATTCACGTTATTGTCAGCTATAAATTTAGTTATTTTCTTCTGTTCAATCTAATTATTAGTGAAATTACGGTATATAAACTGCAGAATTTCAATTTGTAACCCATGTAATAATAATATATAATGCAAAGCTGGTGCTGACAAAATATTAGTCACTTGCATGGTACAGATATATATATATATGTGGTAGATTGAAATATGATACTTTTTGTTTTATACAAAGATCATTTCTGTGATACCTGTCAAATAATGAACATGGTGAACTAAACCAGGTTGAATACTTCATCAGTTTTATGTGTTTATTTCAAGCACCTTCAAGCTTATTTGGACTAGTTCATCATTTGACTGGGCTACAAGCATGCATTGTGCGTGAAGCTATGCATAATCCAAGAGGACTACTATTATTATTATTATTATTGTTATTATTATTATTATTAGAATTATTTATATTAATAATAATAATATTTAATCATACAATGCATCACAAGACAAGCGAGGTATGCAGGAGGGGCGGGTGGTAGCACAGTGGTAGAACATTTGGATAAAATGTCCAAATCATGTCCTGTTCGCAAAAGTTACTTTTCTGACGCGATATTGATAGGATGTTATTTGTTGAGTGACAAAGCAAATACCATCCTTGGTCTGTCAGTACCAGCCGGTGCTCGCATGTTTACTGCAACATTCAGCGATATGGATGTTGTGGGTTCCTCCTGCCTTAAACTTACAAGTCGTGATGTAATGAAAGAATCTTGAAAGCGACTCTAAAACCACAAATAAAAATGTTCTTCATAGTCTCAGAAGGTGAAAGTAAATAATGTAAATATAAATAATATTGGTTGGTACATATATAAGTGAACTAATCTTGAAAGTAGTTCTAAACACCAATTTAAACACACATACACACACACACAAATATACACATATATACTATATATTATATATATAAACATGACTAGCTAATGGAGGAATTCAGATTTTGCCAACAACACATGTAAAATTGCATTCACACCTCGCTTCTTGGATGTTATGCATTCAAGTGTTTTCACGTTGCTCATTTATGGCTTTTCAGAGCCGCTTGTGGGCAAATTGTCGGTTAACAAGCTTGGAATACATTTTTCAACATTATATATTTTTCATATTTGCAAATATTCTGAATTTTATCTTTTGGCTATGTTGGCTATGTTTTTGGTGTGTTTTATTTTTTTTCATTTTTCATTCCATAAATTATTTACAGAAATAACAGCCTTGATCTATTTTTATTTTTTTTGAATATGCACTTCAATCATCCGGATGTACGACAGCCTTTGGCACTAAATATCTCACCAATGGCTGTTCATATGTGGCCTTCCTTGGCAGGTAGCATGAAATTACGAAATGTTTGGTTAATATTGACATTCTTCCTGCTGTAGGCAATGGGAGATGTCTTGCATATCTCTATGACTAATATTCATTCAACCGAGAGAGGGTTTATATAAAGTATTATTACATCCTAGAGCTATATAATAGGCCTACATTTTGTGTACAGACATAATCTATTGACAGCGACATGTGATGAAAGTTTTTACGTCTTTGTAAATTCGCCCTAGGCAAAGTGTGTGTGTTTCTGATTAATCATTCAATAAGATGGCATGTTTTGGAATGTTTCATATAGGTTCTAGGATATAATGGATTTGAAGTTTTGAGGCTGACAAACAAGGAGTGAAGTGTTATTTTTATGAATATAATGGGACAGTTCCGCATTAATAACATATTAGCGTATACCTAGGTGGGGTTGTGAAATTGTCTATTATATATATGAGTGCCAACAGTAGCACTGTGATCTCTCTGCCACGAAACATGGGGCTTTGATGGCAAGGAACCTAAACAATATGTCGTAGTCTGAGCCTCTGATTAGTTTTGATCATATCACAGATAATCGCAATAATAATAACAGTTTATGTCATGTATAGATTCAGTCTCATTAAAATAAGATCCGAAAACCTATAACGCTCTTGAAAACAGATACATGTATACAGTAACCTCACTATATAACGTACTGATTGGGACTGGCTATTTTGTCCGTTACTAGTATATGCAATGTCTGTTGTACACATATAATAGGCCTATTCCATAAATATTATCGTTAGACATGACTGGGACTTCAGATTCAGTACATTATATAATAGGCGAGTGTCCGGTTTATACTAGCTCATCTGGGCTGAGGTCTGATTTTAATGAGATTGGTATAGATTCTATACTACTAATAGTTTTAACAAGAAATAGGATATATTCTACTCCAAATTTGCTAGGGATCACTTTTAGAGTGGTATTATATTTATATAATTATATAATATTGGGTCATTGAATATTTTTCCCCTACACAAATGGAACGATCCTTACCAAATTTTGAGTAGTGTATATTATACTAGTAACAATAGTGTAGTATTTCGACTTTGTGCATACTTGCTTGCTAGTGTAGATGGATAGGTCATGGACATATTTTTTTCTTCAACCAACAGTTCTTGGAATGTCAGTACCTTCACAATGGGCTGAAGACAATGAGTGGTTCCTCCTAGAGGATGCACCCAGTACAAGAGTACACAAATCAAAACAAATTAACTACAAAATCATCAAGATAGAATATCACTGTCAGTGAACCTTTTATTATAGAAATGTGACAATTATTTTTGTAATATTTATTAATTATATTCAGTTACTTCCATAATAGTACTAGCCTGTGCTTTGTATGATAATAAATCTAAAATTCATGTTATTAGTTATTACACAACAAACGTTCCTCCTCAACATTTTAACCCTAATGTTCACTATACTGCATCATGGTGTGGGTACTAGAGGGTTAAGATGGTTCACTTGGGGGCTGTTCCTTTGACTCTCCAGGACAAGCCTGGACGTCCAGGACATGAATGGAATACGGGACAGGTGTGTCCAGGACATGTTAAATGTGTCCACGTTGAAGAGGTGGTGTAGCCCGTTCAGCAGCAAATTTATAACGTCACAAACACAAACTGCAATAGTGTTTGCCTCGGTCCTCTACTTCCTGTGAATGGAATGTGCGGGCTTTTTAGTTCCATTCACGGTACGGATTGTATGTCCAGAAGTTTTTCTTGGACTGTTATTGGAACACCACCTTTGGTCTGTATTGCTGTTTTCTCGCATCTCGCTCTCCAATATAAGTTCGCAACGATCGCCCTTTCAATGATTTGTAGCAATAGTCCGGTATGTTGGGAGGACCGAGTTTCTTCAATAATTCACAATAAGCGTGCAGAATTAGGGTGAATATATTTGTTCTGTGGGAGTTGTCACGAGTAAGCTGCACATGTCTTCCTTCTGTTGGTATTCTTCCTTCTGTTGGTATAGTCAAAGCACCATGATGTAAAGAAAAGGGTATCAAAAATAAATATGGTGTATACATTAGAGGATGCCTGCCCCACAGATGTGTTGTAGCGGTGGTACAATAGTCATGAGTCCTGTAGGTAGTTTAGGTCATGGCTTATCCTTCACAGTATGTTGAATAATAATGTTAAATGATGCCGACATTTAAAAATAATAATTTGATTTTAATATATTGTTGTCTATAGATATGTTTGTAGGCATATTTCTCTTATCCCACAGTTGGTGGTATTAGGGTAATGACAAGGCATGAGCTATAATAGAAGATATTCCAGCTTTTTTCTCAAATATTAAACAGCGATAGAAACTTACCTATATAACTATTAGCCCGTATAGTGATACAAATAACAAAAATTCACAAAAAGCATGAATTTCTATTAGCCCTTAGGATACATTTAGCATTGGGAGAAATAGCCCGGGCTAACGGGCTAGTGTTAATTTCTATCCCTGAATATTACCAAGTTTTTCTCATCGAGTGGAGTGGGAGTAGAAATATCGACACTCCCAGAGTCCCACTCCTCGAGATGAGATACACATGGTATGAGAGAAACAAAACTTGAATGTTCTATTTATTACATAAGTGCAGAGAAATGTACATAACTTTCATTATTTAGTCAGGTATTACTTCATCTAAGAATGGATCAGCCTACATCATTCCCCTTCCCTCAACTGTAACATAATTGCCATAGGCCTACTCGAAAACCCAGGCCATTGTGTCTACACTAGACAAAGTTACATCGTCTCCATTGGCTTCTTCTAGTCACAATGAGCTGAATGCATATGGTGCCATAAGAGGTCTAGATTCTGGACTATGTCTACACTAACCTCCGTCAAATATCCGTCAAATATTTGACGGAGGTAAGGCCCCCTTTATATTTATACAGGACGGCTATCGTCGTGCCTCCCTTGTGCCACCACAAAACTGGCAAGGACGCTGTTGGACGCTCAAAGGACGCCGAATGGTGCCAGAATGGCTGCCACGGTCGTTCAAAGGTGGCACGCAGGATGTTCAGCCATCGCCATGTACGCCATAGTCGTTGCGAATTTTTGAAGATTCTCAAAACAGTCGCACGACGGTCGCCGAGGGTTTGGTTGCTCAAAGGTGGCACGGAGGAGGCAGAAGGGACGCACAACCATCCGGCGTCCTTTGAGCGTCCAACGGCGTCCTGGCCAGTTTTGTGGTGGCACAAGGTAGGCACGACGGTCGCCGTCCTGTGTAAAGGGGGTAATTAGTGTAGTCCTGTCCTCTGCGAGATTCATGAGACTTCAGAGGCCGTTGCCCAGTTAGTTATTTGTCACATGTTATTTCCACTGAGAAAACGTGGTATTTCACTGCATTTATGTAATAAAATAGGTACATTGCATCTATATGTTATACTCACGTATTAATCCGAATGCAACCGAGGATTGAACTGCAACCCAGATAGCCATCAGTAGAACACACGACCTACTGAGCCGCCCCATCTT
Organism: Lepetodrilus tevnianus; assembly: GCA_032361465.1. Lineage (NCBI taxonomy): Eukaryota > Metazoa > Mollusca > Gastropoda > Lepetellida > Lepetodrilidae > Lepetodrilus > Lepetodrilus tevnianus. Next base: position 10,741 of record JAUTBX010164060.1, read on the forward strand.
TTAATACTGGGAGTGTAATACCGGGTCTTTTGACATCTAACACGACAAGGATAAATACTCAGTATGTATTTATACTCGGAGATTGATTGGCATTTTATTTTCCGGATGCGTTCACGGATCTTTCAGAACATTGCTGGGGATTCCCATTGATTTCTCCGGTGCCAGAACAAGTTGCTTTTAATCAATTATATATGTTGAAATGCAGTAAATAATGTGTTTTATGTAAAAATATACAAGAGTATAATGCTAATACAACCATATTGTTGGGGAAAATGCTGGTATTTATTTACATAATAAAAAGTAATAATATGTGTTGTTATTAGAACATAATATAATAAGAAGAAAGTGTGTAAATACCATTAAACCTTCTTTAACACTTACAATAATATATGTAAGCTTATATCTGTCACTATTTAAATAATGTATACTATCTTTTAGAATATTTTAAAGTATTCTAAGGTCTTCAATATATAGCCTAGCCTATGTATATATAAATAGAGAGAGATGTCAGATGACACGAATCTGACAGGTCGTTTATCAGCCTTCCCATGGGGTATAACCGAGTGGCAGTACTTTCCGGAAGTTCCTGTGTCCGTAGCAAACTATATACCGGTATATGAAGCTGTGACACAAGTTTGCGCAATGTATGTATTTCCGCAGTAAGTGAATATTTCAATAGTGTTGTAAACGTATAACGTAGATGAAATTGCTATCTTCCCGTGGAGTAGCTCGAGATTCCTCCTGCCTTAATGCTGACCATAAGAGACTTTTTGATATGACGAGTTGATAGCGGGTTTGGTTAGATTGAGTGTGAGCGTATGTCAGAATATATTTGGAGCGATACTTTCATATCTAATTTTAATTAGATTGGTTTTACTGCTACAACTGGATATGCATACATCTGCATTTATAAGGCATGCGCAGTCAATAACATGCCCAACAGCCTGGCAACAGGTAATATAATATTTAAAAAAACTTCATTTATGATATTGATTTTGATTACACCAGCTGGCATACCGTATGTTGTTATAAAGCTATCAATGTGCACAGTGTAGTTGTCAATATTGTTTCCGGCTTTCATATGTCCATATCGAGTATGCATAAATCTATGCGTTATTACTACGTGCGATCAGTGACAGCACGTTGGGATAACACCCCACCCCCACCCCTAGCTAACCCAACCCACCCCACCCCTAACCCCCATACTAGTATCATAAATGATTTCATCAGAATAGTATAATTGTAACCAAGTTGAAACCCCCGAGCTTCTAAAGGCCTATATATACCAAGAATGCCGCTAGGCTACAATAATAAAACAAAGAATGTATTCATTTATTTAAAAGAATATGAATGTTGGACCGTTTTAAATGCAACCTCCTGTAATGTTATGCCACTCTGCTGGAGACTCTCCACTGTTCCCCAAGGCCGTGATTCCCTCTTGATGAAAGGAAACCTATTCCGAAGACGATCGCACGGCACTGACACAACCCTCGCCGTATTCCTTTCGTGTCGGTGGTCATACTTGTTCGTCCTGCACTCGCTGATGTTGAAATTCTCCCCGAGGACACGTCTCGTGTTGGACGGCACTGGCACCATCATGTCCATGAAGGGACGTGTCGTCAGCGGGAACACGTCTCTCTTGCTGTAGACGTACTCCGGGTATCTCGGATCCGTGTCCCAGACGGACGTAGAGTTTTGATGGTAAAAACTTATATCGATCGACGGCCACTTCCAGGGGAGCCCCGGGATGGTCTTTGATCCGCCCCAGTAGAACTTCCACCTCAGAAGAGCGTTGACGTCCAAGAAGAAGAAAGGTTCCAGCGAGGAGAGGATCGGAAAGAGCTTTGTTTTGTCCTCGTTGTCGATCACTACGTCCAGATCGTCGTCCCAGGGAATAGGTCCGTGGTGCCTGTACGATCCTAGCAAGGTGCCGCAGTAGATCCAATACACGACTCTGTCAAGAAGCAGTTGGTGAAACACCTTGAGAAGAAGCTGTATCGTAAGCTTGTCCCCTTCGGACATTGCTTCTTTGAAAACATCCAATGTCGGATCTGGCATGATCTTTTTTCCTTTACCCGCTGCCGTGACTTTGGCCCGGACTGTTATAAAATTATGCGATGATTTGGGCATGAAGTTCAATAAATGAAGCTTGTCGGATTTGTCCTGTGTGGCCCGGTTCGCTGTCGACATTTTCATACATCGTTCTTGCAATTCCTGAAGAGACATTTCCTCAGGGTTCGCCTTGTATGTACTTACGAGAAATACTATCACAAATACACATGCGCATGTCGCTAGGGCGTGTCGTAATCTGGTGCGTATACGCAACATACTGGCCAACAAGAGTATATCTAACTCAAGTCTTGCCAGGACGTGTAGATTTTAAGTCCATCACTATGGCACGGTTGCATTGTCTACGTACATCCATGCCTGAACTGTAAAATAAATATAATACGTCGGGACAGTCATGTTTTCTGTGGAGACTGTATACTAATACTATAGTATACAATCATTAGCAAGGTAGATACCTGCTGGTTGTTACACCACATGATGCAGGAAGACTATGTACCGTACTATATAGGATTAGTATAATCTGTAAAGGTATGTATACTACACACAGGTATGTATTAGGAAAGACTATGTACGAATAAAGATATACTAATATGTGTAATACAAATCTATACTTATCTGTGTAACCATGTCTTGGCTCAATTATATTGTTTTATTAATCCATTGAATTTAGGGTTTGCATTGGATTCAAGGTCCTCGAGACTGAACAAGCTTCGTACAATTTCCTAAACTTTAAATAAACCCAAGTGTCAAGGATTGAACAATCATGACTATAACACCCAATTATGAAAATCCAATTCAAATTGCAATTATATTATAAAAATACAACACAGATTCAACGTCATCAATTAATGTGCTAAAATGTTTGCATGCGTTGGTATTTTTTTTCTCTCACCAAAACAAACAACAAATTTGGAGTCAAAAGTATTTATTTTATACCGGTTTCACAAACCACAATATTGAGTGATTCACGTAAATATAATATATTGAGTTTTTGTGACGTTTCCTTGAGATTGAACTAAAATTTGGATAAATCAATTTACTTCGGACAGGGTCCAGTTCGTACTGCTGTATCCGTAGTTCCTGTGCAAGATTGTAATATGTTGACACCTTCACCGTAATGTACTGTAAAGGACCATGCTAAATCTGATGGAAGTATGTGTAACATGTTGGTTATCACTCTTCGTCAAATTCACACACACACACGCAAAACTATTAAACGATATTATTTGTAGTTTAGATTATTTGGCTACAGAACAAATAGCCTTTGTGCCATTGTGTGCGATCCGAAACAGTAATGTAGGCACGTTTGTTTGCCATAATGTAATTTAATAATTTATGTATATGTCTATGTTAACAGTATAACTTAACCCTCTGACAAAAAGTACAATCCAGAAAATACACCCTGAAATTGTGTTTCAATGTCAATAATTAGTAATAACATCACACACAATGTACAAATGGCTATGTAAAATGTAGATAAATACGACAAAACGAAATAGCATTTTGATGAAAATCTTGGGGACTGTAATGCACTATCTGGTAATAATTTGTGTATTTAAAACACACATTATTTAGTATTACTAGTATCTTAGAAGACCACCAAATATAGGCTTTCATAGATCGAATTGCTAGAAAATTCATTCAGTATACATGGTATAGATATTTAACCCTCTCCCTGCTGGATTTAGGCGTATCCATGATAGCTCATCCTAATAATTTTCCTTGGTTTTCCGCAGTATGGAGAGTACTGTATTGAGATATATTTACTCAAATGTATATTTCAGCAATGAACCAACAACATTTTCATCAAAATATTACCGAACAATATCAAAGCGAAATATTCAGGAACACAACGGAACAAACAAATCGATTTATTTTCTTGTGTCAATGCTGCGCCCGTGCATATTAGGCCTGAATTTCATGAAAAGGGTTGTAGCAGTTGTGAAATGTGGTGCAGTCTATGCTTTTACCACCATTTACGCCTCGACTGCTGGTACCATCCTTTCTTTAAAAACAGGCTAGTTACACACGGTCGGAACACATGGCAATTTATCTTTAATATATTTAATTTTCCTGCCAAAAACAATTCTTTAAAAATATTGACAGAAAACTATGTGTACACAAGAGAAGAGATATTACTAATGCCGTAAATTGGGCGTCTATTATAAGGGTGCATATTATAAGATCAAATAGGTATATATTCTCTCAGTATTTGACACACGTTTATCATGGCAAAATATTCATACGACAACTATGACAATATACTAGGTGCATTATGGGACTCGATTCCTCCAAATACATATTTTATTCAAGTATCGGCAAATAAATATAATCCTGTCCATAAAAATATCTAGACAAGTCTTCCCTTTCCAAATGACTTGCATATGACAGCACGCGGGCCAGTCGTACATGCTTACAGACAGTGGAGTCATTTCTCTTTCATTTTATCAAGATGTTTAACATTCTGGGAAACATTTACATTCCAATTGTAAAAATAATAAAATAATAATAAAAATAACAAATAAATTTAAAAATACCGACCAAGTTCTCAAGTTCTATATTAGATTTAATTTGTCTCTTCATGTCTATCTGAATGTTTCTGTTACTTCTATCATGTCATGTCATTGTCAGTAATAACAACACAATTTTATTCCCAATTCAGGAGTGAAAATACCATTAGAATGCTATGTACGGTGCCGCTTCAAACCTAGAGCAGATTGTCCACAGATATATTGTTGAGCAAGTTAATGCTGCAAGTCATTTGGAAGGGGCTTTGCTTAGCTTCTTCTATATACTCCCCTAAATATACACATATATCAAACCTGCACAACAACTAAAAAGTAGACTAGGGATACAAAATACATCATAGTAACGTGTAAATGTACAAACTGATTGCTCTACTAGATTTTTTCCATCATCCCAATATATACACACACTAATCATAATATGTCATTGTAGATAAATGGGCATCATATAAACTGTTTCACACCTTACTTATAGATGCCAGTCAGTGAACTATCCTTTTACGTCACAGTGGGAATTTTGCACCCATACATGACAAGAACCATAAACATTATATTTCCAATCTGCAATATAGTACATGTTATAACTTTAAATTAAGAAATGCTGTTGGAACAAGCTACCTAAATGCTAGAAACTCTTTTTAAAGTCAACTAGTATTCTTAGCGTGTTTTAATGCTAGTCAGGTACCTTCATGCTCAAGCTCAAATTTTATATAGTGATTTTTTTATTTTTTATTAAGTTGAGCATGGAATTGTACGCAGAAATGTTTCTTAATCTCAGGGCCTGATCTTGCCCTTTCTGTATTACTAAAAAGGGAAAGAATGATGGGAGTCAATTGTTTTATATTATAACGGGAATCTTTCACCCATACCAAACGAAAATCTGACAGAGAAAAGTGTGACCATCTTAAAAATTGGGTGAGCGAGTTATTGTTTTAAGTCGCGGCATGACTCTTTCACACATACGCGTCGTTCTTAAATTGATCATTAATGAGCGAGTGGGTGATTATGAAGTTTAACGTAGCTGCAGGAATCTTTCACCCATTTGTAACAAACATTAATGAGTGCGAATCAGAATTGTAATCATATAATTTCTAATGAAATACTAATTAATGAAATATACAGGGTAC
>JAUTBX010164170.1:0-16459 GCA_032361465.1 Lepetodrilus tevnianus
TGTGCGCTGCGACAGAGGAACGGTTCCTGCACACAGGAGATGCTTGCCCTGGTTATCAGGGTCAGCTTGATAGAGACACTCATGCTATATGTCAACAGCATCATGACCAGAGATGACATGCAGTTTGCTGACTCGCCTCAAAGTTACAAATTTTAACAAGGAGCCAAATTGGCACCGGCAGAACCAAAAATAAAATAAATGAAATATTGGTTGCCAAACGACAAATTAAGTCGACATGGCGACCAAATTAGGTGCTAAATTGAGCGTACTCCGACTCTTATGTTGCATCTCTGTACTGTAGCCATCGAGAGGAAGGCATTGCAATGAATGAAGTACAACTGCGCATTGAGAACGTTTGAAATACATAGCGTAAAAGGTGTACATCAATTGTGTACTTAATATGATTGTAATTGACGTATTCTTCTTTTTCATTATTTCCTTTTCTTCTTCTTCTTCTTCTTCTTCTTCTTCTTCTTCTTCTTCTTCTTCTTATCATTATTAGTAGTAGTATCAGCAGCAGTAGCTGTAGTAGTAGTAGTAGTACTAGTAGTAGTAGTAGTAGTAGTATTAGTAGTAGTATCAGCAGCAGTAGCTGTAGTAGTAGTAGTAGTAGTAGTACTAGTAGTAGTAGTAGTAGTAGTAGTAGTAGTAGTAGTAGTAGTAGTAGTTAAATATTGAGAACCAAATAGTAACTTTTAATAGTTGCAGCTGGATTCGTTCAACCATATACAACTGTTGGGAACCAACGAATGTCTTCAAGCATACTTGTCAACATTTCCGTATGTACCAACAGACTGTTATTAATGCGAAACACTATTTTCGATCAATTCTTTTGATACACTTCCGATGTTTCCTGTCCAGATTGACCCGATAATTGCCGTTTCCGGTTGTACCTGAGTTGTAAAGCAAGGTTTATTGCAATCAGGGAAGGACAGTTCAGAGAGGAAGGGTGTGTTGTTGACAGAGAAACTGCTGATAACGTCTGGAAATGTCAATCCTTGGAGATAAGTTCTGACCAGTCCAGTTCATATCTCTTAAGATCTCACCTTTAATGCAGCTGTTTAAACCTCCTTAATACAGCTGTTTATATCCCCAGTACCCACTTGACCGCGTCCAGCAAACACCGTTGTAAATAATAATTGTTCATACACATGGTCATCTCAGCCGTTATCATTGACACCACACGTGTCAAAGGACACGGAGTAAATAAGAGATCCCCGCGTGATTTGGCGGAACTTTTCAGAAATGCAAGAGTTTCACTTTTTAAGTAATTTAGGTACATGTATATTGAGAAATAGTGTGTTGTGTACACGTTGTGGCATCGGAGCACGCCTGTACACACTGCGTAACTATAACTCGTAGCCTTTAGTCCAAACTTAACCGTAGACTGCACCATTGCTACGGTCCGAGTTACGGTTACCGTAACGTTACGACATCTCCTACAGGAGTACCCTTGGATTGGTTTCACAAAAGGGTCGTAGTAGCACCCCGGTTCCCAGTGGTTACGATGCTTCACTTCTATATTCTACTCGTAGAGTTTAGAAGTGGATCGTAACCATGGTAACCATTGGGAACCAGGACGTCGTAGTAGTTCCAGCGAAAAGCGAGATTTGCGTCATTTAATGCCGTACGCCCCGCCCCGACTACGGTGCGCCCGTACTACGGTCCGCCCTAAATACGTTACACCCTATTCATGAAACGCAGGGGAACTGAAGAAAATACTACTGTCCGACATGGCATTCGACTGTTCATTGAATTAGATTTATATCCGTTAAGATGTACTTAACGGATGCATGACTTCTGTAATGACGACAATTCTGAATGCCCTCTCGACTATAGCCAGTAGGTTTATCGAATGTTCAGCCCGCGTGACCAGCGTATCGCTGTATAGAAATTAATAGTCACGGGCGTACACTAACCGTTCATATTGCCCTCTAATGTTACAGCTGAATGAAACAGTCTCCATACAAATTTGCTTTCAAAGAGTAATTGCCTGTGCCTGGTTTTACGATTACCCGGACATCCATGTGACATGTGTGTCCGGAGCCGCAATCAGAGAACAGACAGTTGTGAATGGCAATACACACCAGAAAGGATAGTACAACTGCATGTTAACAGGCGATAGTAATCTTACAAAACCGAATGGAACGCTAGAATGATTTCGAATAGTTCGTATCTCCTACCCGTAACCACACAGACGGCCAACGCACGTAGATCTACGCGAAGTTCGAGACGTAACATTTTTTTCTTTCTCACGACAAAATGTCAAGCTTAGAAAATAAGCAGCGGTGTTCAAGTGCTATCTTCAGGTTGGTAGATAGGAGAAGATACATAGTTCATGGCAGGTACCGTGAGAAAGCTGCGATATTTTGTCGCAGGACACACCCGCGAAATTGTTATATAGTTACAGCGCCCTGTGGCATCGATGGTTACACGTTGACTCTCTCCCTGCTGGATTAGACACTTGTACAGCCCTTTAGGGCATCTCCAGTTGCCTTCAACGTGGAGAGGGTTAAGGTAGACATGCATCTGAACGGAGCAGCTTGAAACACGTCACATAGTTAAGGAGTTGACCTTTACTTACGTTCTGGCATATGGTTGTATGCTTGACGCCTATGTTGACATTATTGGACCGTATAGTGTTTCAATGTCATTGTGTGTATTCTATGTGTTAAGAAGATATGCATCCACGTGCTTGGATGCTCACAGTGTTGTGCATTTAATACAGTGTCTTGTACGTACATCAACGTAAGATTGATGTCGTGATACCAACCTGTCTCTATCCATGGTTATCCAACGGTTTCCCCACCGTCACAGCTTATTAACAGTTATCCTCACATGAATATGGTATGCAATGTCCTAGCTAAAATTGTGATGAATAATTATTTTATATCTGTTCATTTTTCATTATATTTTATCAATATTATTTTAAGAATTATACACATCTACACGAGATATCAGTACGTATTGGGTTCAAGATACATATTTATTTAGATGTCACGTCTAGACTGTTTGTATTGAAAATGTAGGGTTTTCGGACATCTCTGTCCGTCCTGTACAGGAGCATGTCATGATTAAGTTGTTAGTTTGATATTGGAGGACTCTCACACGGAATTCGAGCTTAATCTTTCAGGTACAATGCGATGGCTGGTCAGGTGAATAAACGTTATCTTATCCGGCACTGTCGTCAACAATAGTGTAGATATAAAGGGACTTGTCGCAATAGAACTGACCCTGACTAAATCCGGACCCCCTATCCGCGAGGATTCCTTCTGTATACCTTCTAATGGTCTCCCGGTGTCTCCGAAGGCCTGGGGTTTTATCACATGCATTATAGCTTGAAATACCACGTCAGCTGGGGGTCCCTAGTAGCAGTCAGTACAAATAAACACAACATGATATGTTGAGGTAGATAATGCAGGTGAAAGCCGACCCTCGCGCTGAGCGCTTGTCCCTGTGCCACCTGACAGTCTTAAAGGACGAGTGTCCTAGGTAAATACCAATTATGACTTGTCCGGTTTGGCATACCTCCTTCGGCGCTGACTCAAATAACAACAATATTTCTCCTCCTCCTCCAGTCTCAGATCAACATCCGCATTCTATTGGGCACGATCAGTTCCATATTGTTACAGTCAGCTGAATCCCTGCCTACCCGCGTCCATGTGTTGTTTCCAGATTGCTCTGCTACGGGACTGACATGGTCTCGCACGGCTCGGTTTTCAGCCTTCCATTGACCATATACATACTACACGTATATGCGTCTTTTGTCAATATACCACCCACATATAATCAGTGTCACTTTGCCCCTTATATCTGATAACAGCACGTTTATATACCTACAGGGGTAGCACCCGTGGTTTCGACTTCATGGGCATTTTCATTATCAATTTGAAAGCGAGTACTTGTCAGTCAAGTGAAATACACTTTATACAGGACATCCTTTTGAAATTGAATGGTCATGAGTATTAATATAAGACATGGTACTGCTTTCAACGTAGAAACTAACTTACTAGGAAATATTAGAGAACAAATAAGTGTCCAGCAAACCATGTATATGTTATATATGACGAAACTGAACGAACTAACGTCTACCTGTACCTGTGAAAGACCCTGAAGCAACATTAAGCAAGAGTTTACTCGCATGAGTAACGTTTTACCCGAAGGTGGTCCATAAAAAACTAGGGTAGCAAGACTAGCTGCATGTAATGTATCAAACATTTTGTTTACTTTAACACCTGTTTTAGTCCTTGCGCAAATTTAGTTTAACCGGGGAGATACCTGAATGTCACTCAGGTAACTCCCCGGTTAAACGATACGCCTCAACGTTAGTTACTTCAGGCTTTTTTTACATCCAGCCAGTCCTGCCAGTAGTTTAGTAAAAATAAACACTAAAATCGTATTATCATGAAGAGGTAAATCTATAGACTTGTAAATATGATTACTACTATATACCGGTATGCTAATACTAACAACTATATGACGTCATCACATTGGACAAAGTTCGTTTTCGGAATGTTCGTTATAAACAAACATATTGTATGCACAGTATGGTTTGATGTGCTTGACAAAACTCTCTTTTAGTTCATGAGATTTATTTCCGCGGAATAATACAGCTTATTTTGGTGAGGTGTCGGCATGAAATGTATGAATACCGTGATAAGAATGCAAAAGTATTGAGAAATAAAGCGAGTTATTTTTCTCAGTCGAAAATAATACGGAAGTGCTTGAGGGTACACGGGGACGCGTTTGAGAACACAAACAACCGGGAAATGTACCAACGAGGGCTGTCGAGAGTGGCAGAAACTGTAAGCCGGGAAATCTAAAGGATTTACTATAGTTAACTGCATTTTAGAGTGGACCTCGCCACGGTCTAAGTATTTCCGCCACACCCGTAAACAATGACGACCTCAACATGTCCCCCTGCCACATGCCTCTAACAGAGAGGGAATAATAGGAGCATTTCCCTCCCAGGTCCCGTCAGGGGACGATAAGTGCTATTTGCGTCCATTCAGTGTAATAGCATGCACAATATTTTCATTTGTGATATTGCCTATTGTGTCCTATACCTTTTTGACCCTGCTAGGTCATGTAGAAAACATTGTTTCGTCGTCGTGTAAATAGTACCGGCGGGTTGTATTAACATGCATGAATTTGATTAGTTGGTAATGATAAGGTGTAACTATATTTCCTGTCACAAGGAATCTTCGGAATCTAATTATTCTAGTATGATTTGTTTTAATGTAAACAGTTGTTGTGGAAAAAATTACAATGGTTTCAAAATCATTTCTATTACGATACTTAGCGACATTCTGCACTGGGTAAATAATAGAAAAAACCGTTGAACACTTGGGGGCCTATTCTCGAATCGTAATAAGAACAATTCTTAACGATTCTTATATTATTGCTACGAACTGTTCTTAAGCTAAGAAGTTCGTAGGAACGTTTCGAGAATAGAACACCCGAACACACTTGGTGGAAGAATTATATTGGTGCATCATATAAAGCGTTTTGAAAATCGTAATTCTGTCAAAGAAATTATATTTTTTATTTTTGGTGAAATGGCAGAAAATCCAATGATTATTTTAATCTTTCTGGTCATATCGAAACCTGACAAGGCCCCCACACTGTCACGTCAGACCATCGTGCTATCAGTCTCACTAATCTAGACTGGCTGTGGTAACTGATCCTTCCGTTTTCATGCCTCGGTTACTATATGGATCAGCCGGGATGAGCTCATTGTTTACTTTGGCGATCGTCCCCAATAAAAGATACGTTCATTAATTCAAAACAAAAATAGTTAGCTAGCGTGACAAAGTCCTTAGATGGAATTACCACTCGCGGACATGTCTGTGCAGCCAAGACGGGTTCGAATCCCGGAGTCCTTTGGTAAGCATTCCCCTACCGAGAAGTCGGTGTCAAGTCACATTTGCCTTTCATTTCCACAGTAACACTTGATTGGATGGAATTCTGATGTCAGGGGTCAGATTCCAGTGAAATACACCCTCAATGGCTGATAGCTGCTCACTATTAAAGTGTCGTCTGCTTCACCTGTCACCCGACGCTCCAGTCAGCACGTTGTGCAGATGTTGTCGTCGGGGAATGTGTCAGTGTCAGTCTGGTCAAGCACGTCATGATTTTGATTGACAGATTAACCAATTGGCCACCGAGAGGTAATAGAACGTCACTGAATATACGCCTGTGAAGCGTACAGACGCGACATGTTTATGTGATCTGGAGACATTGATACGAAAATACGGATGATTTCCTAGGTAACGATGCCAGTTAACCATATCCCCGAAGAAACCTTTTAATAGTTCACACTAAGCGAAATCAGCGTCATACTGTTAGCCACGCGTTCTTAATCCGACCATGGTTTATTAATCTGGCACTTTGATATCGTCACTAGTTCCCAGGCGAGCTTAATTCTCAAAGTATTCTATTTTATATATAATACCAATTATTAGCTTTTGTCATCTACACTATTGTACATTACTTCAAGACGCGTCAGTCGAAGTTGGAGCAGTGTAACGTCTTGATTGGTTATTATAGTTCGGAAGTCATCCTCTTATCTACGAATATAAGGATGCAATATGTTTTAGTGTTTGCTTGTACCCGCCCTCTATGTGACCTGTCTGTTAAATACGTTCCATTTCTAGACTTGAAGTTCCAGACTGTGGTTGAGGTATTCACCTCTGACAACTCTGATGGACAGAATATTTATTTGTTTTAGCAAATCTCATTACACACAGAAAATAAATGGTTAATGGACAGTACTGGAAAACAATTAAAACGTCAAATTCCGTACATTTGACACGAAATGTACGTCTATGTGATTAGTTTTCGTTCACCTAATTTCTACAAAACGAATGTCAATACTTGGATAATATAATCCTAATCTATTGCAACAGGTGACCGTCCAGGGGATGATGATCAAACTGTGTTTTAGATATTGCAGTTGTTTTCATTGTCCGTGGCACTCACACACAAGAGCAGGTAATGCCAGTGTGCAGGATTATCCTCTAGGATTATCCTATAATCCTCATCCTTTGGTAGCACAGCTGATGCTTGAATGATGGAGTCGACTCCTTGGTGTTCGAATCCCAACGTATGGCCTTTGTCCATCTGTCTGGTCCTTTCAGGGCGACTCATTGTATTCAAGGTCACAGTGGGGGTGGGGAGAAGTGGGGAGAAGCGGGAAGTAGGCCTACATCCCCGTTGAGAGGAAAAAGAAACAGACGCCAAAAAAGATCTGACGCTTTTCTCAGGAATGTTCATGATTGAAAATTAACGATGCGTCAAGTTTTAGCCTCATGAGCAGGGTACTTCCATTGAGTTAATGTCCTAAGCTGAAGGGTGAATTGGATACATAATGACGGCAGCCTACTTGGACCCTAGGTGGCGGTCGGGACAGTCGTGGGTGGACGGTGTTCTTGGTGACAATAGACATGGACATACAATGAGTGGTCAGATATTTGGGATGGTCTTTCTGAGCTAGAGTGTCGACCAGACTGGACACTGATAGTGTTTTTAACACATTATCGCTACGCAGTTTGGGGTGTGTTTACGTATACCCTGAAATACGTATTGAATGATATTCGCATATGGTATATAATGAACCTATTCTGTATTTACAAACCTCTTCAGAAGGTCCACCTATATCAGATGGACCGCTCTGTCAGTACACCTATAGATACGCGATCGAAGTGTGATACGTCTTTCAGACAATTCTCCAGAACGTATCTCAGACCTTTTATCTTGTAGTATCAGATACCCACCGCGAATAGAACATTCGTCAGTGTTTGTGATCGACTTCAACGTATTTGCATGTCCTCGACTGACTGATAATGCAGTGTTCATATAGTAAGTCAGTGAGTCATAGTAGTGTCTTCCTGCTGGACACGAACACGCCCTGAGATTTAACAATATCACGTTCGAACACACGAAGGCATAGAGCCTCAACTTCGTTATTCGATGATTGGGTCGAGTGCTTATATATGGACAAAGCATGACTTTTACCAGATTTATTCAATTAACTTATTTAAATAGGACGTTAGTATACCAGTGTATCATCAACACGGTTTACAGATAGCTCTTCAGAACGTGTGTTTTACATAGGACACGTGTGTTTCTGAAATGCCCAATAGAAATACATTAAACTAGAGCAAGTATGTTATTATGATTTCGATAAATACAACCATTGCCACTATGAGCTGTATACTAACTAGGTATCGTGTTTCCGATCGTAAATGGCACTGCCTTTCAAGTCCTTTCTATATTGGTATTGATGTACCTTTCGAATCAAAAACCCTAGAAGGGCATGTGAAGGTGAATTAAATGAGCTCCGTGTTTCTGTGATCTGGAATCTGTTCTCGAGGCGGAAACAAGACATGCTTAACTTAGAGAAGCAACAAAACCCTCTATTATCCACGGGTAATTAATTTGCATATTCTAGTTCGCAATAGGGGTGAAATTGAGTTCTTTGGCCTTGATATCCTTTGAAAAAGTGTGAGAGTAGTTAAAAGAAACTCCACCGAAAGGTATTTCGTTTAAACAGATTTTGTCCGCCAATGTCTGGTTATCGTCATTAGTAATCGTTTGAACTAACTTGACCGACATCCCAAGCGAATGCGAAACCGTGGCGTGAAAAGACGTACAAAGCTGCATGACGTCTGTGGACAGTAGGTTTCCTGTAGAGATTTCAAGATCAATACGCGTGTGAAGTGCTTTGTCATATTTGTATTTCTATCAACAGAACCTGTTTGCAGAAGTAGATTGAAAAGACTGCATTGTGTCCATCCGCATTGTTATAAAACTAGGACGTCTTAATTAGCCAGGTGAATTCTTCAGAAGTTCATGGTCATCATTGTCCTAAATTGTCATTACCTCTAACGCTATGTGGTCAATATTGGACACCACAGTTGTGAGTTAAATGCACACACGGTGTACCCGAAGACCAAGAAATACAAGTCCGCCATCTTGTTTTCCCGGACGTTTATAAGTCGTATCTGTGTAATCTCGGCAACACTTGCTCCGCTTGGACATTGTCCAGCCGTCTGAACTTCTAATATATGCCTGATTTGACAGTACTCGAGACTATCATTAACCTCCTCTGAGCCGTGAAATAGGATTTATCTCTGGTACAGTGTTTAACACTGGACATCTGAAGACCTCGGCTAGTAATCTATCCCATACCTGATTTAAGAACTACTGAAGATACTTTAAGAAATCAAATAGGATGGAACAGTGTACTGGGTGACCGAACTGAGCGTAGCTGTGTGTGAACTGTGTGACTGCTCGCTTGGAGTGAATATAGAAATTTAGGCGTAATAAGCAGAATAGGATGCTGTGATTCAAAATGATGTCATTTGAATTGAATTGTTTTAAAAAAAGTTTAAATTCTTCTATTACTATGTAATAATGTGCCAAGATGTAAGAGTTGTCTCCTCTTGAAACCAGCCGAAAAATAATTTATTTTAACGTTTAACTGCATTAACAGAAATTCCGATTCGGTTCACTGGGAATGTAATGTTATATGCCATGTAATGGTCAATTACATCACTATTTCACGGTTGACATGATAATTTCACTACTAATAATGGGGGAATAGCAATTTTATCGTCCCTTTTGATCTTTTTAATCACAGGTGTATCATTGTTCTTTCAACCCAGGGTCATCACACCAACACTTTTTTTTTATCCTTGCTCATCGTGGTCAACGTATCAATACCCCGTGCAACAGATGCGGATGATAATGTGTCTATCAAACGTGTTCTCGTTCGAAGCCTAATTATAGAACTATGGAACATTGAAGATAGCCCACGAGCTAGTTCTGCCTATGGCTATATAACTGTAATGACATACAGAACTGGGAGGATGAGGGAAACGTCACCAGATGTCCTCTTTGGCCGTTTGAAATTGCTTAATTGCTCTGTGTAACAGGTTTCTCTATCTTGACGATGTCTCTTTGACGGATGTCGGTCCCTTTGAAAATACTAGCTGTACTTATAGGCCAACTTCTACAGCACCTACAGGGCTGTTCAACGTAGATATATCTTCATATATATATTTCCTAAGTTGGGATAACTTGTACCCAATCTCATTAAAATCATATCTCAGCGCAGCGAGTATCGTATATATCTGTTTGAGCGTTAGTTTCGGATCTTATTTTAATGAGACTGACTTGTACCCAATCCATTTCTATTGTGAATAAGATATGTTTAAACTAACTAGATACATGTACACCTATGTCTAAATCGTGTCTTAATAACATTCATGATATGTAGACGTGATCGCCATTAACACAGTCTCCCCACCACTTATAGCATACGTAATAGTAATACTGGTATTTATATCATAGATATCATGGCTTGAATTTCGAAGCAGTCACTGTATGACAAGGAAGACACAGGACAATTCGTGTCTATTCTAGGTTCATGCTCCTCTTAGATAACATCACAACGTACTGGCTATCTATATCTGGCTGGTTCGACTACCCCCCATTTCACATATTTAATTAACTATTGCCTTTTAAACTACCAGTATCGTAGATTACAGTTTATGATCAACGTATACAAGCTATCACTTCATTCATAAACAGCATACGACAAGATTCATTGGACGTGTTCTTACAAATAGGACGCCTTTGATATGGAAATGTCATCATGTATATTTATGATGCATTTATGCTGGGTGGTATTTAAATTTCGATCATTGTATTGATATGTACAGGGCCATCGTTAACATGTTTCTCTCCTTAGGGGATAATTAATTATCGCTTGAGTAACGTTGCCCCAGTTTCTTGCGTGTTTCGGGGACTTTGTCAACATTTACGTTCTCTTTGAAGGAGGATTTGATCCCCGTGGTTTGTCCTGATATGTCAATATGTCCCTGTCCTATTGTGCCATTCTCGCTGGACCACATATCTGATTGATCCACAGCGATAGGACATAATTACGCAACTGTGCATATACTAGACAGGATATACCTACTCTTATCTAATACTGTTTGCATAGCCGCAATGTGCGACCGTATATCATATTGAGGTCATAGTATATCTGTACCACGAGATACAAGATAATGTAATTTACGTTACGTCAGGGACGTTTCTTACGTTACGTCGATGTCTTCCTTGAGCTTCACGTGTTTTTAGTTCACGTGCATTCCGTTGCCTCCTTATGATGGGAGATGCTCGGTTTTAGTTAAATGTACGGACGGACGTGTTTCATAATTCTGTTCTGCTTTGATGACGCGTTCGGTTTCAATGGATAGACATCGCGTAATGGTGCGTAATAAACTAATCAGGGATGACGTGGTGAAAAAGAAATGTATATTTTATGAAAATAATTGTTGAAAATTGGCTTGAAATTCGCCTTGAATACTTGGTCTCTTTGAAAGCTATCAAATCTACAATGCCACAAGCCATGATCATTGTCTCGTATTGGACTTTAGTCGGAAGGTCACGGTACCCTGAAAGGTGTGGATTTTAAATGTTCAAATATTTCAGCGATTTCCTTCCAGCCATGTTGTGTTCTTAGCATTAACCACTTGAGCATTAACCACTTGAGCATTAACCACTTGAGCAGTTCTTAGCATTAACCACTTGAGCATAATTCGAAGACAATCCGTGGATGCACGTATAAAGCAGATGCATTTCACTTAAGTACATCCTCTTCTTAAGAATTAACCCGCATCTGAAATTATCTCACTTACGATCCTGCAGTATGAAGGAAAATGCATAAGAAATACTCAGATCGTTAAAGTATATGATCGAGCCGAAACTCGTATAAAAGTACTTTAGACCTGACGATTCATCTGATATTTCCTTAAAGTAGTACGGGAGCCCATTTGCGATGTTAAGCTTATTAACCCCGGGCAAAATAGAAATGTCAACAAGAGAACATCCGTTATCTAGCCCGATCTAATTGTTTTGACCATAGGTAGACGGCTACTCTATGTTTAGTTCTAAGGTCGAATCAATTTAACATACAGTCTCATAACAGCAAATATCTTAAGTCGATTTGAAGTGAGACTCCATTCGTATTTCTCATACACGGTAAGTCAAGGTCACCGCGGTATGCGTATTCCATCACGTCGGAGTTTTGTGTTTATTTAGTAAACGTTTTGAGTTTATTTAGTAAACGTTTTGAGTTTATTTAGTAAACGTTTGTGTTTACTTTGACTAGAATCATAATTGTTTTATACGTTATTAGGACAGACACTTATTCGACGATTTATGACAGCCTCCCGAATCGAAGTGTTAAAAATAAAACACCAAAATCTACGTATCCCTGCGTTGTCTGTTATAAGATGTGATGATCGATGTATGAAGTACGTGTCAACAGACATCTAATGACATCGTTTGTGGACCGACACAAAGCTATTGTCCGTGTATCGGCAATACTTATTGACATGAGATAACAGATCATAGTAAGCGTTCGATATAGCTTTGTATGAAGTGCTTGCCCTTTAAGTGGCAAAGGAACGTCGATAAATGTAGGTCGACTCACATTAACGCTGGAATGCGCGACTCTGCATTCCGACTTCATTCCGATATCTGATTCGGACATTGGTCATTTTCGCTTCCAAGTCTCGGTCTGTGACGACAACGTCTCGGCACGTGCGAGACCTGACGAGAGTTTCTCTAGCAGACGATAAGTCATGTCAGCATCCACGCCATCACGTCGGTACTGTTTGCGCAGTCGTCATCCCCGGCGTCCGCCATCTTGGAAAGTAGTCCATAGTAAACAGCTTTCCATTTTGTCCATTGTTAAGTGGAAATTGCATGGCAAGTCTTGGGGATTATCACGTCGGGGGGAAAGAGGCAAGCATTCCGGGCTATCTTAATACTGGGTAATTCACACCTGGAAACTGTTTCAAGTCGAGACTTTGGACACGGCTAGTCATCCCAAACACGGGGGACGATTTTGGCAGAGCTCTGAGAACATGTCGAAACTATAGGAACCACGAAAAGAACAGGTCCCTCGCACACTGATGAGAAAAGCATTAGACATTCCGTATTTAGCAACTCTATCCTTTCATTATCGTTCCATGGATAATTATTCTCGTCTTTCAAAGCCGGCTGCCCTTGATGATTATATTGAACTTGCGACGCACGTTTTGAAATAGATTACATATTGCTAACTGGAGCGTTAAGCATACAAATACTAACTAGTAAACATATAGCCATCACATCCCCCAGAAAGTTATACAGCCTGGTTTTGTTTTATGTTAGCTAGTTGTATCTAGAATACATTGAATAACTTGAACATTAATGTTCTGTTGTCTCAGCTAGAAGCCACGACTGTTTGGGGCAATGTGTGATCGAGTCGAGATGAGAGGCATTGATAGTTCTTCACGACATTCCCTGTCGTTAATCTAAGTAGCACGAACACGATTGATGCATCAGTTTGTCCTCGGGGCGTTGGGAATATAACGGCGGGAAAATAGTAGCACAGTTATCGAGAAAATGATCGCCTTTCTGTAGCCTCTGTATATAAGTAATGAGCGCTCGTACAGCAAGGTTACAATGATGGTCGTTCAATAGTTATGTTGTTGTTAGTTATTAAGATAGCGTCATGATACTATGCGTTCAAGAATTAATTGCTCAGTAAACGTAAGCGGCCATAACCCACTGAAACACTACATATAATAATACCCTGTTGAATTATTTATTGAGGAGTAATTACTCAATTGTGCAAAACGTTATCTGCAGCACTGTTGTTGGCTATGTCTAGTACACGTAAGTCCTTAAGCACTTTGTATGCACTAGTCTAGAGTGCATCCAGTCAGTGGTATCGTTTACTGAACGTGGCCCTCTATAAGTTGTAGTTGATAGTTCAGGATACGCTAACAGCTTATAAAACACACCAGCCATTCATCTCGCGATGTCCAATCCCAAATAGTTAATCAATATTCAAGATAATCGAAATGTTTGAACATTGACTTTCGTATATTTCACCCCCAAGATATTCTGAATGCATTATTCATATAAATAGGATATACATTGCTTATTCAGGTAGGCATCAGATTAGATCGCTTGACCGATTTCACAAATGGGATTACGGGTCGTATTTCTTTGAAGAAGATTTTTCAAGGTCCGGTATTTGTGATTTACAAATCACGTTTGGGGAAATGAAAGAATTTCCGAGAATGCGAAATAGGCTAATACAAGACGTTGGACACACTGAAATGTAACGGTAGAAGACTAAATTATTTCGATGAACGCCCGATGAACTTTCGATTTTGTTGTAATTGAGAATTTCATTAATTATCCCCCCTAAATGACCAGAGTACCCCCAAAAGACTGGGCGTGCAATAATCCAATGAACGTGCATGAGTCAGACGGGAGACAACAATGGCGGTCAAGCAGACGACAGTTACTATCATGTGTGACGTCTCGTAATTTTGTATTTCCCTCTGGACAGTCTCGTCAGGGTCAAGACTAACTGATGGAAGATCGATTAAACCCGGTTCCATCAGAATTTCAATCATGGCTAATTCCTACATTAATATGTTGAGAGAATTGCTTTTACAAGTCGGCCCCACTTTGATTAGTCATCCAATTTTTCTAAAACAATTGTTGATAAAGTGACCTCGGAGTTGATCCAGGGAAGTAATCGCCGGCGATGTTTAGTTAATTTATCGGCGTACTAACGGAACTGAGAGACGATTGCAATTAAATATCTACGTTAGAGTTCGTGACCTTTCCCAGTTGTGAGGAGCCATGCACTTTGAATTGCGCATGTTTGTTTGCTGTCGTAAGGGTATCATTCACGCTAATATATTTACTCTGTTTGTTGACACTTCAAACTACAACCGCTGTTTGGTTAAGATTCCTCAGAAAACTGATTCATATGAAATAATTGACTTGCTCAAGCTGTTGAATTGTTACACGTTCCATTCACAATCCGGGCGTCAGACTATAGAACATAGTGGTATACACTGAACGCTACAGAACCTCTGCGTGACGCACGTAGGGTTAATCATTCCGAAATGGTCACACTTTCATGAACAAACACAGTTGTACTGCTAAAAGACTCGCGATAGGTTAACCCGATTTCCATGGGGCGTGAAGTAGGCCTACTGGTTGTTTGTGTGTCCCGTACTGTTGCAATCTAAACCAACGGGCCTTTTCATAAGTGATGTGCGTATGTCGTCAGGTCTGACGTAGCTGCTTATGACGAGGGAAACCTTCGTATAGGATTAACACTGGTAAACAAACATATCCATCATAAACTGACATTTCTGTCCGATTCCATTTCACGGACAGTACAAAAGACGCATTCTGATGTACACAGAACTATTTATACGTGTTTCTAAATCTCCAGAGTAACCAAGAAAAACACATCTTGCTTACCTCCCTTGTGTAAACCTATTCTCAGCGTGAAGTATTACTGGGAAACATAAACCATTCATTGTCTTTTTGTTTTGTTTATAGCCTGGAGAATGATTCATGACAATAACTGTTTATTACCTGAGATGCTATTAGCTCTGGGTCTTCTGGTGTTCCAGATTCCAGTCAGGGGGAAAACCACGTAACAACTCCGTTGGAGATTATCATACTGCTTTTAGACATTAATGACTTCCGGTTGCGTGAGCAATGTGCATTTCAAGCGGAATTAAGAATCGTATGAAAAATGCCTTCATTCTTAGTGCATTGTTATTATATCAGTTTCTTTAAATGTTTCGTTCTGAATAAGAAGGACAACGTCGTTAACAAGTACTGACAAAAACAAATTACGACCAGTATTAGCCGTCGGGCAAGTTTTCAACAACAAGCAAGTGGTATACTTGAAATACGTGTTTGACATCAACGTGTATTCGCTATTCACTATAACATTAACGTCGGTGGGTAATGTGAGCATGTATGTTTAACACTCTAAAATAACTGTCCTTTTAATCATTTACAATCATTTACAATCAATTCAATCAGAAGGCTATATACCATAATCAACGCCCTCCATTTTGACCTATATTAATGCATGCCCTAAATACCATTGAATAATTTCAATTTTCCAGTCTTGCTTTTTCTCCGTTCGCTTCATGATTATGCTAGAAATGTAATCCTATAATTACAATGCTCTTGTCACAAAGCGATCATGGTCAGAGCGTACTATAATTGGTTTCTCGTACTGTAGTTGGCGTCTCGTACTTTTGGTGGGTTTCGTTTTTTACTCCCCCGGTTGTCTCCGCCGGGGTCGTGACCTGGCGCCGGAGCACTGGACGTGTCCGCAGCGTGATGGATGACCGCCATTGTTCATCTTCAGGTATTGAGACAATAATCGGTCTTATGTGACAACTCCGGTGTCAGCCTCAACACGAGGTCCCAGGTCGACCCCAGTGAAGCGTGGAGCCGAACCGATACACTGCTTTACTAGAAAAACTGCGTCGGCCCGGAGTGCGGAAGATCGTGGGTTCGATCCCTGGTCGCGTCATACCAAAATACGTTAAAAGGTGGTACT